>VZTL01053342.1:0-15347 GCA_013400535.1 Scopus umbretta | reverse complement strand
TTTTTCTTTTTTCCCCCCTTTTCTTACCCTCATCCATATCGTAAGCCAGCAAATGACAATCACAAAATGTGAGAGAAGCTCAAAGGGTGGGTGGAGTCGGCTTGAATTGTGAGCCCCTTCTCAGGGGGTTATTCTTAAGTCTTTCCTTCTGCCTTTTCTTTTTGCGCTGTTACATGGCAACGTGCTGACGGCATTTTCCCATTAGTGGGTTGCTTGGAGTGGAGGAGTTTGCGGTATTGCTCTTACAGACATCTGGTAACAAGTCAGCTTTCTCACCCTCCTGGTATTCAACTCTTCAGCCTGGATTTGTTTCGGAAGAACTCACAGGGAATTAATGAAGTGCTAGAGGTGATCAGGCTGCATTGAACAACAAACGTTAAAGGTTCTTAGAAGTGCAAGAAGGCAGAGAAGAATAATGAAGAAACAGAGATTTCTGTTGATGGAAGTGATGCTGCTATTATAACAAAAAGCAGCTAGGACTGACCAGCCTCAGGAAATGTTACAGACTTTGGCTTAAATACTAGAATGGATGGCATCTTTGAGAGTATTAGTGGGTGCAGTCAGTGAACTGGGGGAATGGGAATGACTTCCCTGATGACTGTCAGAAAACCATTGGATGTGGATCACTTTGGTTTTCCTTTACACTGTACTGCTGCGCACTGTATTACTCGGGATACCAATCTGGGATTCTGGTGGGATATGCAACAGTTGATACGGAAAAACAAAATCTTACACTTGGAAATGTAAGTGTGAGAATCCTCGTCTAGCGGGATTGCAGTCTTGCTGTACTTCGAGGCAAGCATGAGGATGATTGGCCTGGATTTCACCTCTGCTTTAACATGCCAGGCAGAGGAATGGATCTGGTGGACGGATGTGTGTTTTGGTCTCACTCATGCAGGCTTCATTATTTCTGAACAAGGAGATGGCTGAGCATACCTGAAGAGTAGAAGATGCAGTTATGCCCGCGGATCGAACTGGACACTTTAAGGCTTCAGGACAAATTGGTTTTTTTGTCACATAACCCACGTCCTCAAGACTCTGCTCTAGAGAACGCTTTTGCTCTTGGTTGCCTTCATATTTTCTGCAGTTTGAATTTGCACTCGTCTTAACAGCAACAATACCCTGGAGCTTCCTGTCACGAGGAAACAGGCCATGGTTTTGGTGGACTTTAAGTTGATGCGAGGATTACACTGCTCCGCTCTGTAGAGAGAAAGCGGCTGCTCTCCAGACTGGAAATTCTGCTGTGACTTTTTGGATTGGAAGATCGCTGTGGGATGACGTGTTTAGCTTCCACTGTAATCAGAAAGTATAGAAAAAGCAAAGAGATCCTGAACTGATTTATTTTACTATTAAGCAATGTGGTGTTTTAACTGTATGCACAAATAGTGTGTAGGATAATCTGCTGAAGAAGTCCTGCAATGTCAAGATGAAAGCTTTGGGCTTATGTATAATCATTTCAACTGTGAATTTTTTTGGTTTCGTCCATTTTTACTAGACGTCTACCTCCTTGGCTTTTCAAAATGTAGTTTACAGTCTCTAGAAATCTGAGATGGAGAAATATTACGTAGTGGTTTGTGACAAGTATGCATGTAGGTAGGATGATATTGGAGGTGTTTTAAGAGACCAGTTTTGGTGAGGGTGCCGTTAACCACTCCATTGGTTATAGGTGGAAACTTCTGACTGTGTTTGAGACTTTTTTCAACCTATGCACACCTGACTGATTTGACAAGAAGCAACTAGAGGCATAGTGGGGGGAAAAGCTGTGTTTAAAAACCTTTCGATACACTATGATTATTCCTGTCCCGAGTACCCGGTGATTTTTTTATAGCAGGTTTGTTTTGTTGTTTTGTTTTTTTTTTTTATAGTGGAGTTCCTGTGAATTTAATATGCAAACTTTATAAAAGCATTTGTGTTCTGGAAGAGCTTTACTGAAAACTGTTAGTGGTTCTGTTGAATTGTCCAGGTGTTCCCAAACACACAGGCTGAACTGAAAGCAACTTGGTGGTGAAGGGACTTTCGTTTTTTCCCTTTGATTTGGGCTAATACTGTCAGAAGCATCTAAGTTATTTTTATCAAGTGAATGTGTGTGTTAGATAAGACTCGAACTATTCCAGACTGTAAATCAGTCTTCACAAGTGCCGGTCTTCGGAGTCACTTAGGTGACTTGCCTCTCAGAAATGTGACCCAAATTGCCTGATTTCCACACTTATCCCTTTCATTTACCACTTTCTTCATTTGTGTTGGCTTGTGACAGGCGCGGGCGATGGCGGGCAGGGTCAGGGTCAGGCATCACTGCCTGGAGTCCCGTCGCATCCGTCAGCACATCTCGGAAGTCGCTTGCCCAGGTGTCTGCCCCACACACAGCTGACAGGGTAGCGCTTATTAACGTATTGGTACTATATGTTACAAGAGTTTTTCTTGAAATATCAGGTGCTTGCTGGACACTTGAATTTGAGTATTTCAAATAGCAATTTTTGACAGTGTTTTAAACCATCAGCAACTGGCTGTCTTGGTAAAGTGCTGCTTAAGAGTGCTAAGTACTGACTCCCTTGTATCAAGGTATCAATCACATCCCAGCTGGAGGGCTACTTTTAAACATGCTTTTTAGCAATTAATTTTTTTTTAATTTACAATTTTTGTATAATCTGTGTTTCATTAAAAATTTGTTACTGCACATGTTCTGAGTTTACTGACTAATAAAAGTCCTAATAAAAGTGAAGTATGTAGTAAAAATATTTGCCATCGTAATAGTTCACGTTTCCTTAGGAGTCTCTTGCCTCGTTGTCCGTTTTAAAAGAAAGCATGAAATCTTAAAGGATTCTAGAGAACTGACAAATACAGCTTGTGTGGTGAATACAGAAACAGTGCTTGGCTCTGCTGCCTTTTTATTTTGAGTGGGCTTATTGCTTAGACAACAAATACCTGGTGCACATATTCACATCTTGCCTACTAGATGGTTAAAGTTTAATGCTTTTTGTGATGATTAGAGTATATTTTTATGGGAAATGCTTTTTTTTCCTGTGCTGCTTCCTTTTCTCATTATAAGAAGTAGTACATGCATGAGGAATCCATTTCTTATTTTTGTTTTCCTTTACTTTTCAGGGTGAATTTGTGAATGAATATGTTGGCGAGTTGATTGATGAAGAAGAGTGCAGATTGCGGATCAAACGAGCGCATGAAAACAGTGTAACCAATTTTTATATGTTAACTGTAACAAAGGTAAATATTATGTCTTGTTCAGTATAAACTGTTTATAGTTGAAACTAGAGGTAAAATGCCGGCAGAAGCATCGTTCCATGTTTGATGTTATCCTCCTACCTACCGACACGCGAGTGTCGGTGGGAGGATAACTTCTGTGTTTCTCTTTAATGGAATGGGTGAAGAGATGAAAAGCCTGTGTCTTAGGTCGTGCACTCATGCCTGTTTCACTTCTGTAAGCACAAATATTCAGATGCTTTCGTAAAAATAACTGCAGCGAAAACTTGCCACTTTTAAATAATTTAAAATAAGCATTTTTTTTTTGCTGCCTTAGCCATTAGTACTCACTTGTCAGCAGGAAACCTTTCTTTGTTTGTAAGTACTGAATACTTTGTCTTTTTATTTGAAGGACCGGATAATAGATGCTGGCCCAAAGGGGAATTATTCTCGGTTTATGAACCATAGTTGTAATCCAAACTGTGAAACACAGAAATGGACAGTGAATGGTGACATTAGAGTTGGACTGTTTGCCCTTTGTGATATTCCTGCAGGTAAAAAGACGGCACTATTTTGCATGTATACTTTTGTCTTGAAATGGCTACGTTCCTAACTTGGCCATGTTTTGGTTGGGTTTTGGGGGGGTTTTTTTTGTGGGTTTTTTGTTTTTTGTTTGTTTGTTTGTTTTCTCTGAAGTTACTTAATATCGGTGACGTTTCTAGGAGCTTTGTCATTCATTGGAGTGGAGACAAATACTTGAGTTCCAGTTTTAGCAGGAATCTTATCGTTAGAAATAGTTTGAAGGTGAAAGCTACTGTTAAAAGCTAACGACAGGGTTTGCCGCTAAGTACAATGTAAACTCTGTGTCACGTAAACACTTATCGTAGGGTTGATGCTTTCACCAATATTTGTCTGGTCTGGTATTATCTTTCCCTGTTAAGTGTTTTACCTGATCTATCATTTTAAGTGGGTCTACATGATAGTGTAGCTGCTACTTATGTCTGACCTAGGCAGAATTTGCTACTTTCAAAGTATATGAAATCAGTGCACTATTTCAAACTTGCTCTTTTAAAACTTACTGCTGCTAGATCTCACAGCCTATGAAGAGATAAATGCTAATGAAATGTCATTGTCACAAGCCTGTCTTTCCTCAGTGTCTGTGTGGGCAAATTGTTTTTCTTTAAATTTTAGGAATGGAGTTAACATTTAATTATAATTTGGATTGCCTGGGCAATGGTAGGACCGAATGTCATTGTGGAGCAGAAAACTGCAGTGGTTTCCTAGGAGTGCGTCCAAAGGTACATGGATGAAAATTGAAGCTTCTCTTCCCAAATCTGGAGATTTAGTGAGAGTAGGGCGAAGAGAGGTTTTTGTTTCATTTAACTTTTTACGTTAGTCTATGTAATGCTTTCCACCCTTGAAAGTCTATGAAGATTTTACAGTTACACACTGTAGCGCTATTGTATCTAGGGTGAAATTAATTTACCAAATTGTGTTAATTCAGATACATGTGGATGGGCATTTCTGGCTTTTATAGCTTAAAAACTTTTTTTCAGTGGATTTGATTTAAGCATAGTTCATGCAAATAACAACCCACAGTTGATTAAATTAATTTTAATGCAAGGGGATTATAAAGTGACTGTATGCTGTGGTCTTTGTAATTGCTAGACAGCATTTGCAACGGCAAATGAAGAGAAGGTAAAGAATGCAAAATTAAAGCAGAAGAAACGGAAAATAAAAACAGAACAGAAACAGATGCATGAAGACAACTGTTTCCAGTGTGGCGATGGGGGAGAACTAGTCATGTGTGATAAAAAGGACTGTCCCAAAGCATACCACCTCCTATGCCTTAACCTGACTCAACCACCTTTTGGTAAGAGCAGACGTATGGCTTCCTCTTCGTATTTTCCTTCCTGCAGCAAGACAATGTTTGAGCTGAAATGCAGTGTTCATTTACATTAAATGCAGCATACTTGCTTTTGCCTTTTGCACTACCACTCATTTTTAGAAAGACATCAGGTGGCAGCATTCCTAAATGAGAACCAATGGACAGAGAGGCATTGTAATACCTTTTACAGTTCTTGTTGCATCTCTCTCTTGGACCAAATTTCCTCCTCTTATTTTGACTGACATATAAGCATCTCGATGTCCAAAGGTCACCAAGCACAAATCAAATGACAGTTCAAACCACTGACACAGCAAGCATGATGTGTAGGGCTTGATTAATCGGTAAATGTGTCTTAAATTATCTACTGTATCCTGATGGCTTATCCATTTGACCTTCTCCATGGTAACACATAGCTTTTTGTAGCCAGGGCTCAAATCATTCAGCAATACAACATCTGAATCGAATTGCAGGATTTTGTAGAAGTCCTTATCTCTTTAATCTTCCGGATTCCAAAGACTTTGGTAAAAATAATTGGTAGTCCAGATTGGTCTATGATTAAATTAACCGAAAGGCTGCTGTGAGTAAAGTTGAATCTGTCACATGCCTTTTCAGCATATTAGAAACATGGAAGCTATCCTCAAAATAGCTTGTTTGCTGGAGAAAGCAATGATAGCATCTTAGCACCAAGAGCAACGCGAGTTAGGTTTTTCTGCTTGGCTTTGTTTTTCTTTGAAGTTCGTTGCAGGGGCGTGGTTTGCCTGGCCTGGGTAAGCTAGTTACAACTTTTAGAGGTCTGGAGTCCCATCTTGGTGCTATTCTCACTCTTTGGGATGCAGGTCTTGGCACACTGTACCTGTGATGTGTCATGTCCCTGTGAAAGGAGAGTGCTCTCTGTTTGTCAGCAGTAACCCAGCCAAAAGGGACTTCGGTGAGGCTTGGACACAGCAGCAAGAAACTTTTGATTTTCCTTTTTGGCTATGTTCAGTATGCCTTGGCAGTCTGAGAGTTCAGCACATGGCCATACAAATATATGGCTGAACGGTTTGGGGGATCTGGGTTTTTTTATGCTCAAACGCATTTTTACACAACTTCTTTTCTGAGCCATTTCTCGTTTGTTTTTCAGAACTAATGCATTCAGTCTTCTGCAGTTGAACTAAAACTTAATTTGGAAATACCTGTCTGAGCAAATACTGTGTCCAGATCAGTAAGAGATGCTCACAAATCAGAAAAATACACAAAGCAAACTCTGCATCTTGCAAGGATATTTGTTGCCTTGATGCCAAAGGAGATTAATCTAACTATTTTAAGCTTGGATTATGCATGCAGCAATGTTTTGAGCCAAGTGAGGCCTAAAAAATGCAAAATGACTAAGAACTGTTTCCAGTCAGATTCTTGCAAATGAGAAGCAGAAGTAGCAACTACCATAAGAGCTGACTTTTCTGAACTTTCCTACATGGTGTAAGGGTTAAAGGCCGGTGCTGTCCCTGAAATGCACTAATTTCAGCTTCCTGTCTCTCTCTTCTCCCTTCCCTTCCCATCCTCAGGAAAGTGGGAATGTCCGTGGCACCAGTGTGACATCTGTAGCAATCCTGCAGTTTCATTCTGTGAGTTTTGCCCTCATTCATTCTGTAAAGATCACGAGAAGGGAGCCCTGGTGGCATCGGCGTTGGATGGCCGTCTCTGCTGCTCCGCACATGACCCCAAATCTCCTGTGGCAGCTGAGTACTGGAGCAAGATAAAGTGCAAATTGGAACCACAGAATCCTGTAGAAGAAGCAAAGGAGTGAATTTGGTTAAAAACAAACAAGGGAGGGGAGAAAAGAGGGGCAAACAGGCGATGAACTTGAAGAGACTGCTATGACACATTCAGTCTTTGTCATTGGAGCCGACGTGTGTGAACTGGGAACGGGACCAGTTAATCTTAGCAAGCAGAAGCAGGCAGTGGTGTTTGTTTTTTATTGTTTGGTCTTTCTTTTACCCTTGAATGTGCTACAGCAGCTCTTACTGTTGGAAACCAGAAACGTCTTGGCCTTCAAAGAAAAACGTAGACCTTTTGACAGTGAAAAGAATATTCTGTTTAAAATATGTTCGTTGAGTGTAGAAAGCAAAGCATAGCAACATATTTATTTATTTAATTTTTAAAGGGTGTTGAAGATCTGGTTTTGATCAGTCAACGTGTCTTTAAAAACAAATAGCAAAGCCAATGTAACTGTTATGTCTAGTTTATGAAAAAAGTAAAGCCTCCCCACTCTGTGTAACATTGAGATGCCATAAAGACAGGCGTGGGTTTCAGACCAGGTGACCTTGAAATGCCTCCATTCCAGTACTTATTTTTAAAGGCATTTTGAGAAGGTAGGTTATATATAATGTTAACTTATGAATATTATTGTAAAGCTTTTCCTGTGAGAGATCAGGTGTATGACTTCTTGGAAGTGCTTGTACCACGAGATCTAGCATTGTTTAAGGAGGGAAGAAATCATGGTTACTTGCTTGAGAGCTATAATTGGTGTTTGCGGACAGGTTGAAATTCAGAAAGAGCTTAATTGCACAATGGTCATTTCTTTATCCCGCCTAATTTGGAAAACCTTTGTAGTTAGGAGAGCCTCCTGGCCCCGGTCACATACTGCAGCGCACTCGGAACTAAAGTATTAATCCTGCCAGTGGGAGCTCTGCCATTGACTTCTTTAGATGGAGGGTTGTGTTGTGTGTGTATTTGTCATCTGCCAAGTCTGCACTTGTTCTATGGCAGTTATATTGGTGTGATTCTGTATTGCTGCTTTCTTAGACTCCCATTAGCTCCAAAGGAAATTTGCGAGCTTAAGGAATCCGACCTGTGTGCATGTTTGTTTTGACTGAATGTTTAGGTTTTGTTGGGTTTTTTTGGTGGTGGGGTTTTTTTGTTTTGGTTTTTTTTTGTTTTTTTTTTTTTTTCTGAGAGAGATCTTCTCACTTCAGTCTTCATTGTTAATGGAGCTAGGAAAAATCTCAGCATTTCTTCAATGAACAGGGTATTTTCTGTCTGGGTAATGGGCCGTATTCACAGCAGCCGACTTTAGCCTCAGGAGACAGGTCTCTCTTGGATTTCCTGTTAATCAGCAGAGAGGCAGGCTCCTTCAGTGAGGCTTTTGAAGTGGCTTAGGTAGGCTCCTGCTCCAGATTTTCTTTTGAAAACCTGTCGTCCTCTGTTTCTTGTGCAAGGAGCCTAGGGGGACAGGTCTCCCCAGGCTGAAGTTAATCTTTGGTGAATCTTCTCCCCTAGCCCCCAGTCTTAGAAAGCACTGTGCATCTTTGCCCTGCCCTGGTATAGTTAGAGTGTACTTTTGACTTGTATACTGATATTAGCTAACTTTGTGCTAGCTTTTTGCTAATGGGTATTGAAAACAATCCTGAATGAAAAGAATTAATGTCAAGTGTTGCTGGCATCTGGCTAAATTAAGCCTTTGAATTAAGAATTAAGAACCTTGTCTCTGGAAAACTGCTTACATAAACCTACAGGAACACGGTGACTTCTCAGTTCAAGAAAGTAGTAGGGTGAAAAAGTACATGTGGGATTTTAGAACATGTCTTGCCTCTGGCTGGTGTCTTTCTCGTCCTCAAATTTATGTACAGGGGGAAAATTTTTTTTCGTGTGCAATTGTAAAATTACAAAATACACTACAATCTCTTTAAGCAGCCACTGTGCCATTTAACTGATCTGGCAGTTCATCTTCTGAATGGTCTGCAGATGCCTTTCCTGCAAACTTGTGGGTGTCTTGGGTGGCATAACTGTGCAGATACCTCATGGGTCAGTTTATGGTACAGAGGGCTAATGGGATCTGTAAAGCACTTCATCTTGTGGTCCGTACTACAGTGAATGTCTGAAACACTACTCTTGCTTGAAAGCAGTGCTATATTTTGGTATTTTTTACAAAAAAAAAAAAAATTTACAAAAAGGATTTTATTTTTCTTAACGTTTTGTGTGATAGATGTCTCTTTTTAAGCTCTTACTGGGGGTGTTATTCTTTTCAGAAATTCCAAACATAGCTCTTGCTACAGTGTCTGTAAGGCCCGATGTGTTTACTTGATATTATTTATTAGGCTCAGTAACGTCCAAATGATTTTTCTCTTAGAGCATTCTGAATATTGCAAATATGCTATCGTGTGAGTGCACCTACATGCTTTTTTTCATTCTGTGTCCGTGGTGACTTTCTGACCGGAGGGAAGTGGTATAGTAGCACCAGAACGCCCTGATGAGCGTTTGACATGGCAGGAAGCAGACAAGAGCCACGGACCATCAGTCGCCACATGAGACGTACTGCTGTGACGTGCTCGTGCGCCGAGTATCGCAGAACATGTGAAGGTTCACAGAAGGCTTAAAAACTTGTAAAATGCTGTGAATTGAGGCCTGCTGCTACTCCTGTGCCATGCCATTTGATGTCTTGGTTAACTTTGTTTTCAAACTTCTTACAGGTGCTCCTTTTTTTCCACCAAAAAAAGATTAATAATAGCCAACAGCTGGGCTTGGACTTAAAAGGGAAAATGGGAGATTGGTTTATAAGCTTGTACATACTTATGAACAAAAAGTCTGAACTGGATTTCACGCTGTTGGAGAGAAGGTGAATCTTTCAAAAAACTGTAACATTCCGAGATAAGAAAATACCTAATGCAAAGTATCTTGGTAAACGTAGGGGGTTTGTTCTAGATACCAAACACAAAATGTTAAAGTACACGTGCATTTTAACCACATTTTCGCAAACTGAATAGAACAATAATGCAGTTTGTTTGTAAGGAAAAGATTTGACGGCTGCGTTTTGATAACTGGCATCAGCAGAGGGGGAGTCAGCTGCTGAATTAAATTTACGTGGTGTCTAAAATGGGATAAGTAATATTGGGTAGTTTGGTCATTTCGTGCTGAGGCCTGGAAGAAATCCACAGAACTGCTGGTGGTTTTGGTTGAGAACTTAAATCTGCTGTCTAAGACTGTCCAATGTTCCTTAACTGGAATGCACCATCACACTTTTCCCTTACTTTTGTTTTTAATTTTTGAGATGGCACCACACACACTGTCACCTGAGTGCTCTCTATAGCATGCAGTGTCTGAGTTGCTCAGCAAAGTTAATGGGATTTTGTTGTTTACTGGAGCTTTTACTCTACCGTTCGCACCTTATCACAGTGCAGACCTTCTGCGGACAATGGCCAAATGGTGCAATGGCTGGTTACTACCATTTTCTAAATACATGGTGCAAGCATTAGTTATCGTAGCTTTCAGATTACTAGTATAGGCTTGTCCTATCAATAAACTGTTGAAGGCATTTGCAGCTCAGGAAGGATAATGTTAAAGGCAATTTTGTGGGCAAATTACCTTCTCTGGTTACCACCATGGTCTTGGAAAATGTGTTAAAAAAGAGTAATAGGGCTGGAATGTTTAATTTTGGCCTTCTAAAAAACTTTTTGTATCTAATTTCAGGATAGAATGGGAAAGACACAATTACTAGACGTAATTAACAGTGAGCATAAAATCTGTATATATTGAAACTTTACAGAAATATGTGGGTGGGGTGGGGGAGGAGGGTGGGGGAATGTCCAACGCTGGTACGAAGTAGTCACTTTAACATTGAAACCTCTGCCTCATTGAATTCAGGGTTTAATGTACTTGAAGCTCTGCGGTTCCTTATACAGCTTTTTTATTTATACACAATTTTTTTTTTTTTATACTACATTGAAAATGTCTTTGACTTCGCTGAAGTTACTTTCTGCTCCCACTGCACAGAGAATCTGTGGCGAATGGGAGAGTTTTTCAAAGCAGCTGTCTCAGACTTGTGTGTGTTCAAGAAGTGCGTTGCATGAGAGACGGCAACCTTGGAGCAATGCTGTCCCTTTGCTTTCAGTTTTCCATGAACTTTCCCCTACCATTTACCTTTTGTGTAGCAAAAACATTTGCACTTACGATACACTCCTACACTTTGGATGTATTCACAATGTTGTTTTGAGGAGAAAAGGAAAAAAAAAAAAAAGGAAAAAAAAAAAGGGAAAAAAAAAAAAAAAAGCTGTTTCCTGTTACATTCTGTTCCTGAGTGGCAAGCTCAGGTCCTTATTAACCCCGTGAGGGGCTATCTCACTGCTCTGGAGAGAGGGGAGTTGTTAAGCTGAAACTCTGTCTGTGCTTTGCATAGAAGACTTCTGTAATTAATGTGAAATCAGAAAGGGAAAACACGTATGAATTTGCCAAAGCCATTTGCTCATTCGCTGTTTCTCGCATGGTACTAACTGGTGATGGGGTTGTGCACGAGAGAAGCGAGCTGCCTTTCCAAGCACTGTCTCGTCCAGCTCCGGATCGAGGTGGCTGCGTGGTGGTCCTTTCCAGACATCCTAGCAGAGCCGGGCGCTGGACCCTTCTGATCAGTTCTTACTCGCTTTTGGGTTATAAACAGGCTGGATGAAAAGACCGTTTCCTATTCACTGGTCGAGCTGTATCTCATTTCTGGTGTCACTTTTCAAAGAACCGGTCGCGTTGCTGCAGAAAACAAGGTGGTAACTTACTGTTCAGCTGGCTGTTAATAAGGGTTTTTGTTCGGCATAGGGATGTGCGCATACCTAGGGTTGCTGCGAGAAACGAACCCCCATGTGTTTCCACGCGAGTGATGTTGCACAACACAGATACCTACAGATTCCGTTTCCATTCCCATGTACTCTTTATCTGTAAGGATGACCTTTGTAGAGTCGTTATTTCTGTAGACTTTATCTGTAACAAACTTTGTAGATTCTGTGAAATGTTATTTTAACGAAATCACTCGAGTCTTTAATAGCAAAGCATCAATATTCACTGAAGTCGATATCTTAAAAGAGTTTTTGGAAGTTGACTAGAAGCTCTTGACACTAACGAAGTAGTGTTAAATTTCCCTGGCAATGTTCCACTGGGGCATTACTGTATTATGACTTGATGTTGCCGCATAGACTTTGAGATATACAATATTTTGGGGGTTTTGTTGTTCGGCCTATGTTCTCTTGCATAGTGTGAAACCTGTAAAGCTTGGTTAACCTGTATATAGATAGCTTACCGTCAACTAGTTATAGCGTATCTAGACTTGCCTGTAATATTTTAGCTTCTTACTGAATGTGTGTGATGGTAGGAACATATAATTTTTGTACATTATATTTACTGAGATGTTGCCTTTTTTTATTTTACAAATACTTTGGAATTCCGATGTGGTTTTGCTTCCGTGAGGATTCATTTGGAAAGGTTTTTAATGACATTCCACTGATTTGAACTCTTGCTTGAGGTTGACTTCAATAAATCGTTCTGAATGTTCTGATGCTTTTCCGTCCCTCTGGCTGGCTCCGGGGGAGGCGGCAGCACACCGGCCTGCGGGGCGGCGGCGGGGGGGCCCGGGGCCGGGGGGTTNCCGAGGCGGCGGTGCGAACCCTGCTGCTGGCCTCCTTCGCGTGAGTGCGGGCGGCGGCGGTGGCCCCGCAGCCCGGCGAGCGGGCGTTCCCGGGGCCCGGCCGCCTCCCCTGCTGTGGGACCGGAGGAGGCAGCGCTCCCGCTCGCCCGGCCTCTCTCCGTCGCGGGGCGTGGGTGCAGCCTGCCGGACTTCTGTTCTGTTCTCCTTTCCTTTTTCCTCTCCAGGATCATGGAGTTTTTGCCTCCGTTTCAGCGCGTGGTGCAGCCTGAAGAGATGTGGCTTTATAAAAACCCGTACGTAGAAGTGGATCACGTACCCACAGTACCTATGTTTGTAAGTTCAGCGGTTTCCTGCACGCACTTCGGTTTTTTTCTCCAACGATTAATGAGCCTTCTAAAGCAGAGCTACTAGCTAAAAGGCTGGTATTGCAAATGCTTGCGGTTCTTAACATGTGGCGCTGGCAGTGCAACATGTCATTGCAAACTAGACAACATTTACAGTCGTTTTTGTCATCTTTTTAGGCTTTACCATGTCTTTGGGTTTTTAACTAAGTTTATAAAAACTAGCAGGGACTTTTCACTGTTGAGCGTAATAAGTTTCACGTCCAGATTACTGGGACCACAGAGGATAGCCTGTCTCTCGCTATTGGGAAACATTTTGCTTGAAAGCAGCTATTTTCAGCAAAGCTGTATTATAATTTCATTGTGAAAATGCTAGTCTCTCTTAAAAGGGTCTAAGATAAAACTCTTAAGTACTGGATTTCAAGTAGACAATAGTCCGTTAAAGGGGGTTGCGTCTCCCTCTGAAGCAGGGGTGTTTTGGTGAGATGCTGTGGCTCCTGGGTTGGGCAAGCGTCTGCTTTCTTAGCACATAGCACTTTTGATTTTATGCAAGAGGTGGGCACTGCATTAAAGGACAGAACCTTGGTGCAGCGTTTGGATGTGGCGGTGCGAAGCATGACGTAGGCCAGACTTAAAGTGGGTAGCAGACTGTCAGACACACCGTGGACGTCCCTGGGGTAAAATCCCACAGCAACAGTTGCCGCTGAGATGGGAATGATAACTAGTTTTCTCTGAATCAGTGGCTCCTGTACTTTTTGCTGACAAGCAGCATGGGTGCTGCTGACAACGAGCTAATCCTCGCACTTGCAGGGATGGGGAGAGTTGAGGTGCTGTGGCTGATACTGCGAAGGGATACCCACAAGCAGGAGAAGAGGGAGCTGCAGGCAGGAGTGATGTGAAGCCAGCCAAAGCAGCGCTCTCGTGCCAGAGGTGCTATGTCAGAGCTTGAGGATGTGCTGGGCTTTTCTTGGAGGAGGCAAGGCTCTGCTGCTCTGCTGAGTGTGTGCACTGAGTGGGTAAAGCATGGGAAGCAGTGGGATGCAGAGAGGGGCTTTTTAGGGCACTGCATTATTTATGCTGCCTGTTTGGGGTGTTTTTGTTGGTGTTTTGGTTTTTTTTCTCATTCCGCGGTACAGGAAATGTCCAGCAGCGCATGGGCTCGCTTTTGTATGTGAGGTACTGCCGTTGGATGACAAACAGGAGGAACAGCTGTGGTCTGGGGAGCACAGGGTTAGTCAAGGTTCACTGCAGATACAGCTGGGGTTGGTTTTGCTTCCTGATAGAAGTATAGCTTGGTTCTGATAGAAGCGCTTGGCTTTAGGGAAAGAAAGCGTATGGTCTCTGAGCAACTGCTCTTGTGTTCTGGTGAGAGTGCTTAAATCTGCTTAGCTAACAGACACCTAACAATCTTCTCATTTTCTGGCAGTTCATCGCATTTCTGTCTCCCTTATTGCTCATTGTCCTGGCAAGGGTGTTCATGAATGCTGACCAAGACGACACGCGGGAAGCCTGCCTTGGTGAGCTCCTTCTTATCCCAGAGAGCTGCAGCCCCTGGAGGGGTCTGCCCTGATGCTTCGGCTATGAGCCAGGGGTCTGCCTTGATGCTGTGGCTGTGAGCCAGGGGACTCACAGATGAGTCCTTTGCTCTTGCTGGGGCACAAGTGTTGTACCAGGGGTATCAAAGCCAAGCTATGTGGCTCCAACTGAAGTCTGAGTAGCGCCTGTGCCTGAGCGTGACTCAAAGCTGCACATTCAGGTGGGGACGATGCTGACCTGACCTCTCTGCTCTCTCCTAGCTGCCAGCCTTGCTCTCACCCTGAATGGGGTTTTCACAAATGCCCTGAAGCTCATTGTGGGGAGGTGAGAAACTGGCTCATTCCTAGCTGTGCTGTGCGTGCGGGGAGGGGAGGCACATCTGCACAGTGGTGGAGCTACAGTAGGGCTAGAAGTTGAAGTTGGACATACTCAGCCTGGAAAGAATGTGGTTTTTCTAGGGAGGGGAGGCACATCTGCACAGTGGTGGAGCTACAGTAGGGCTAGAAGTTGAAGTTGGACATACTCAGCCTGGAAAGAATGTGGTTTTTCTAGCTGTAAAGACAAATATTAGAACAAACGCTGGCAGGAACCTGCTGTCTTCAGGCATCATTTAGGGTGGGCTTGTTCAGGCCTGCACCAGAGAGGAGCGCATTGGCACATGTACAGGGGGCGGATGGGATGGTTTAATCTCCCCAGGCCATGTGGTCAGGGTGACAAAAAGTTACCTGTGCCGAGCTGCAGCCTGAGAGGTTTGCTCCGGTGTGCCCGCAGCCTGCACGACCAGGGCCTGTCGAAGCCGCGTGGGAATTTGGTTCTTGTAAGGCGGTTGCTCCGCTGGGCTGGACGGGGAGGATCAGCACAGTGCTAATCCCGAGGGGCTAAACAGGGTCCTGCCGGAGCAGTAGTGGGCCGGTGAGGGTGTGCTGCTGCAGCCTGGCTCTCGTCTGCCGAGCCTTGACTGCCCAGGCAGGAGTGCAGCTCAGTGTTTTTGTTTTGGTTTTTTGTT
>VZTL01053341.1:0-11577 GCA_013400535.1 Scopus umbretta | reverse complement strand
ATTGGGGTTAAACCACAGCAACTGCTAAGCTAAAAAGTTTGTCTAGCTTTGCAGCACTGTTCCTGGGCAAACCCACAGTCTGGAAAAATACCTATGGTGGGTTTGTTTACATTCTGAAGCCTCATCCAGTGAACCTCTTGTTTAAAATTTTTCTTACATTGAATCTGGTGCTTATTTTTGTAATAATGACAAGCAACAGGAGCTTTATAAAACTGTGTTGCAAGGACAATTTTCAAAATTAGTGGGTTTATGGCAGTTTCAGTTACAGTTGCAAAGTTATTCTGGCAACATTAATAAGATAATGAAGACAGCTTTAATAAGGTTATGATGATAACATGCATCTAATATAGCTGCCAAAATGTGCTTATCTTATTAACAGAGCTCTGATTTTATTATGTTAATGGTTTTAATGCTGGGGAATTTTATTATTTTTCGTTTCTGGAGCAAAAACAGGAAAAAGGCAGAGAAAAAAATTGCTTTGTTATAAAGGTGTTATATTGGCCTGAAATTAGCAGGCACTTTCACATACATACATCTATCCTCAGTGTTACCAGCTCAAGATGGAAGATGTGGAGGTGAAGTCCCTCTCCAGGGAATGTTCATCTCTCTGAGCCAGACCTGTTAGGAGAAGGGAGACCCTGTAGATTTTAAGGTGGTTCTCTGAGAAGCATGCTTGAATTCCTGTTCCACCATCAACTTCCTTTTGCCAAAAATCGCATCACTGAAGCCCATATTCTAAGAGGTGCAAATATGTCAAACTACCGTTATGATTTACTAGATACACTGCCATTATTTCTGATGGTACAGGAATATTCATGTTGAAACACTGAAGTTTCCCTCTTTGGTAGCTGTTGCTTTATGTGGAAGTTCTTGCAAGCTATAATATATATTAGCTGGGAAATTAAAAGAAAATTGTTCTTGTGCAGAAAATAAATTAAACTGCTGTTCAGGGCAGTGTATTCAATTAGGATTTTTAAAAGAAGTGTTCTTTAGAATTTTGAAGTACTTAACTTGCTATTCTTGTAACTATTCTGTAGCTCAACACATTTAAAAACATTTATCAAATTCATGAGTTACATTTTTAGAGAAAAAATAAACAAGTTCCCTTAAGGTGTTTCTAATTTAAATGGAAAGCCAAAACCCCAAATTATTTTCAAATGAAAAGAAATTAAAATCTATATTTAAGTGAATGTAAAATTGAAAGGACAAATATTATTTCCATATAGGATGTTAAGGGACAGAGTTTAATAGTGAAAAATCTTTAATTACTGGGATAGAATTGAGTGGAAAATTATTAGTGTCCTTTCATAAGTCTTTATTGCTTAATTGATTTTGCTTTAGACACCAAGATGTAATCTGGAGACTGTAAATAAGCACTATGTTGTAACCTTTAGAATTAAACTGAAATATGTGCCCCTGCAGTTTAACACAGAGCTGAGGGATCTGGACTGACCCCTCAGAAGGTGTTCTGCAAAACACAAGTCAGATGTGCCATCAGGGCTGTGTGGAAAATCAGGATAATATTTACCTGTCTCTGCCCTAATCCTACCTCTGTAATACAGTGGCAATATGAACCTTGCCCACCTGCAGTGTTACTACAGTGCCCAAGAGGGCTGTGTTGCCTAAGGCTGTAAAATCACTGTATCATAAGCTGGAAGGGCACTAAGGCAACCAGTGTCATGGTGAGATGAGCCACAGTGGTGTAGCAGGTGACAACATTGTCCTGGATATTACTTCTGCATCTTCTTGGTCCTGAATAGGAACTTAGTTGCAGCCAAGTGCTGGTCTTCAACATGGCCATCCTTGCACAGACCTGCTCTTTCTTGTCCAACCAGATGCAGGCAGCTAAAAAAAGGAGCTAGTGTAACTTATACTGGATGTAATGCTGGATGCAAACCCAAAACCTCCTGGGACAAGCCAAGGAGAAAACTCAGTCCTTAGTGTCATGCACTGTCCAGAAAAAGCAGTGGGTTAAGGCTTTACATTAGCAGCAAACTTTTGGTTAGCACTAGCAAGGCACAGTCTGGATAAAACAGAGTGCAGAGAATGGGATGACGTAAAAGTTCTGCTGTAGGCCCCTCAGAATCAGGTTTTGATTTGAACCTACTAGACCTCTGTAATAACATTACACAAAAACTCTCTTAGGGATTTGTGTCAGAAAAAGAGATTTTAAGTGGTTGGCAATAGTCTGGAGAACAACTGCTACCAACAGTAGAAGGACAAAAATAATCCTGCATGTGACAGCTCATCAATTCCTTTGTCAAATCCACAATGAAAAATGAGAAGTGAAGCCATTTCATTGCTGTATGTGGAGGGAATGAACATGTTTAAAAAAAAAACAACAACAAAAAAAATACTGATCAGAAGAAATAAATAACCCTGAAACACATAATAGTGAGCTAATCCAGTTCAATCTAGAAAGAAGAACAAGTGCAAGGAGGCCAAATTTTGGGAGCAGGAATTCATGTCCCAGGCAAAGGGAAAACAGTCTAGGGATGAACATCACTAGCTGTCTTGAGACTTGCTAGGAATAAGCACAGAGCCTGCAAGGAAAAGAAAACTGAGTGGCAAGGTCACAGTGGAAACGTGAGGAAGTACAGGGGTAAAATGAAGATTGCCAAGAGTCATGCTGGGTTAGACCTTGAGAAAAGATTGATGTTAGTAGTCAAAGGTTTGTCCTTTTGAAAGAAAAGAACAATGGGAAACAGAGTGATGCTGAATACAGGGAGGATGTAAATTTGGGGTGGCCTGGTATTTTGTCTCAGGTTTTTTTATGATAATGTTGAACTAAGGAAGATTTTAAATGGCAGTGAATGGACAGAAATGGAATTCTTCTTTTGGAGAGGGGAATTAGACATCAGGAGTTTGATGTGCACTAACTGAAGATGAAGGGTGAGCTGATAAACTCTGCAAATCCTGAACATCTGGCACCTGAAATTGCCAACTTGGAAGTAGAGGTTTTTAACAAATTTCTCAACTTGACCTGGTGAATAATAGAAGAGATAGTTAAATTTAAAAAGGAGGGAGAAGAACACCCTCAAGAGCTGCAGATCTTTAAGTATGACCTTAATGGCATTTAAGGATTTAGAAGAACTTTTGAAGGAACACGCAACAAGAGACCTGAAAGTACAAGTCTCATAGGATGTGTCAGAACATGCTTGTACTGGAGCAGATGGCTCACACTGAGCTGGTAATTTTCTTTGATGAGGTCACTGATGTTTATGACATGAAAATTGAGGTAGACTGGCACTTTGGTAAAGCATTAAATGTGGTGCCATGGGAGAAATTACTAGTTAAGGTAGAGAAGTTAGTGATTACTGAAGGCTGTTAGAGGTACAGAGCCAGCCAAAAAAGAAAGGACATTTGGGATCCTGTAAGTGCGCAGAGATCCATTACCATGGGTGACACCAGGTGGGTATCAGTCAGGGCTGGCTTGGTATTTATCACCAGAGTATATCTTGCTGCACGTGCAGCAAGTGCATACGAAATGTGAGATGTCTGGTTTCAAGAATAAGTGCTCAATTCTGATCACTGTGAAAGCAGACAAGTTTTAGAAANCTGGCTCATATTTAGCTGGCTGTCAACCAGCACCCCCAGGTCCTTTTCCACCGGGCAGCTTTCTAGCCACTCTTCCCCAAGCCTGTAGCATTGCATGGGGTTGTTGTGACCAAAGTGCAGGACCCAGCGCTTGACCTTGTTAAACCGAATACAACTGACCCTTTACCCATCGATCAAGCCTGTCCAGATTCCTCTGTAGAGCCTTCCTACCCTCAAGCAGATTAACAGTTCTGCCCAGCTTGGTGTCATCTGCAAACTTACTGAGGCACACTTGATCCCCTCATCCAGGTCGTTGATAAGAGATATTAAACAAGGCTAACCCCAGTACTGAGCCCTGGTGAATACCACTTGTGTGGCTCTCCAACAACTGGACTGGTTCTGCAGGCTGAGATTTCACAGCTGCTGATGGAGAGGGGAAAGAGCAGCACTGTCTGAAAGCTACAATTCTTCCTGTGCAAGGAATTCTAAAATCCTGACAAAATTTGGTTCTTTTCAGAACTAACTGTATATTTTGTTATTGGTTGGTTTTGTTTTGTTTTTTTTTTTTTTTTAATATTATGGATTTTTAGCAGGAGAGAAAGATGTCTCGGAGGGGGTAACATTCAGAGCAGTGGGAGCATTTTGGTTAGCTTGTTCTGAAATGAAACTGAGCTTGGGAGTACAGGATCATGTGTCCTGTATTCAGTAGCCCTCACAGACTGAAGAAGCACTGGGAGCCCTTGGAGCTCATTGATATTTCTAGCAAGGAAGAGGGAAGCTCTAGGATCAGGGATGTGAACCAGGTTTTTGTTGAGGAAACAGGATTCTACAGCCCAAACACTGGCCCAAACTTCAGAAAGTGCATCTGGGCTTACAAGCCTGTTGTAGTTAGATAAGAAACTAGGTGGATATGGTTAAGCCAAGCCTGCATTTAATCAGAAATTCACCAAAACTTTTTCATAAAGAATATAATGCTGTTTCCTAAAAATCATCCTTTTTGCAGTGACCCTGTCTCATCATTTTTCCCTAGAAACTCCTCAGGACTTGGATTTTGATTCAGTCAGGCATGAGGAAGACTTTGACTGAAACTGTGACCCTGCTGGGTCTTGGTTGCAGTTTCTGCAGGTGATTGTGAGAAAAATAGGCACGGAGTTTTCTATGAATGGAATGAGCTAGTCCTCTCAGTGCTACCTACTTCTTTCCCTTTCTATTGCTGCTCCATTGTAGCTTCCTTTTGTTTGTTTGTTTGTTTGTTTGTTTTTCACTTTGCTTGTCACACCAAGATGCTCAAGAGAAAACAGGGCTTGAAGGAATCTTGAAAGGTCATCCAGTCCATCCCTGGACTGGAGACAAAGGTAGTTCAGCTGTTTGTTCCTGACATGTTCACCACCTGTTTACTGAACTGATGAGTCCAGCTGGTGACTTCCAACATTATTAGGTGTTTGAGTATGAATCTCCTTATACACTGGTCCTAAAAAAGTGTTCTCTAGCCTCACAGATTCCCGGAGGTGTGAATCTTAAGATGTTAGATACTGCTGGAGACAAAATAATTTTGCTCAGGATCCTTTAGAGAAATAATGCTTCCCTGAAAGAAATGATAGGACAATTGGATTATAATAATAGGATAATAGGATAATTGGATTATCTTTAGGTATTTGTCATTCAGAAGAAAAGCAATGTGAATGGCTTGACCAGGGCCCTATAATGTCTGCTGCTTCATCATTTCCTGCAACATGCTTGCTGGTTAATGAATCTTCCCTGTCACATATGGTAATAATGATTTCTCTTGTCTAATGAAAAAAAAAAGTTGTTTTCTTCTCTGCTTTTCATTTTCAACTGTCTTGGAGCTGTGTGGTGGTACATTTGCCTACCACCACCTTTTTTCTCTTTGACCACTTTATGACCTCAGGAATTCCTGCCAGACCACTGCATTTGTGTAGTGAGTTGGTCAGCTAAGCACCCCTTAATTGTCCCAGAAACTCCTACACGGCTGAGGCTAAGAGCGGCACTGTCCTTATCAGAAACTCCTACATGGTTGAGATGGATAGTGAAAATTACTTATACCCACAGACTTGAAACATATTTTTACTATCATTACTGAAATTCCAGTGGTTGCTGACCCAAATTGTAGTTCAGGTGGAAATTTACTGATGACTAAAACCAATCATCTCACAGTCCTATAAACGGCAGTCCTTAGTGAGGCCCTTTGAGCTCTCCTGGACTGTGCAGGCTGCACCATCATCTCCCTCTGAGTGGGATGCCTCTCAGAGCTAGCAAACTCCTAAAGTTTGCAAAAATCAAAGTTCCATTGCCAAAGACCAACAGTGGAGCCTGGGCTGAAACCCTTCACTCCTTGAGGCTCAACCCTCACCCGTTGAGAAATGCAAAGGCATTCAACATGAGTATTTCACTGAACTTGAGGGGAATTTTTAACAAGTATACCTTTATAAATATTCATGTCTGTGTGTATGCATGTGCAAATCAATTTAAGTAGTCTGTAGATGTATGATTTACTTACAAAGTGAGTCTTACATTGCTGCTAGATAGATTTAGGTATGCATATAATCCTTATGTACATAAACCGTTGACCGAGTCTGAGACTAAGATTACACCTAGCCACACCTAGACTTTTCTCCAAAAGGAGTTTAGAAAGCAAGGGGGTCTATTCTGAACCTTGTGACTCAACCAGAGAGTCCTCCTTATCCCCTGCATCCATGACCTCTCTGTAAATTATTCTATGTCGCGGGGCGCGGCCTGGAGAAATCGACGCTGACTCAGTATAAGTGAATAATCGAAATCCGTTTATTGCTTCTACAGTACAGTTTATATAGAGTTGTAAGCATACATGGCAATTATTCATTGGTTATAGGGTATTGTTCACGCGTTTAGCTTTCGCTGTGATAGGTGCAGAGTTCTTGTTCACGCGTTGCTGGCATGCAGTTTTTGTTTTAGTTTTTCTTAACTACTGGTTCTGCGTTGGCAACCACAAGTATTCTGTTTTTCTTATTCAAGGTCGTCTCTTTGTTCAAAGACAAGAGCAAGTCTGTATACTTATTTAAGGTTGTCCAGCAAATTGTGGCCTTTTTCTGCTAGATAACTCTCCACATAACTAGAGTGTAAATTAATTTTCCTTTTTGCACCTGTTCCATGTAGTAATAGAGTGAACCTTGCCATCTTCAAATCTTTAACTAAGATTTGATGTTTGATGGACTTTGTCTAATCACTTTGTTAATTGACTGATGATTGAGTGCTATTAAAATGTCACAATCAAATCTTGCTCTTTGCCACAAGTAAATTGTAAACTGCAACTAAGTCAAACTGTACAAAGCCACTCATGCATGACAAGCTGACTGAATGGAGCAGTAATTCTTTCTCTAACAGATTGTTCCAATAGATATGTTTTTACTTTCCTGCTTTGCTGAAATACAGGATTTGTTTGGAAGGGGGGTGTTCAGCCAAACGACTTTTCAGCTTGGAAGCTACTGCTTCTCGCAGATCCTTCAGTAGTGACTTTATGGAGTAACACCTTTTGCTGTCAATATCCTGTGATCTCAAATCCTTTTCTCTCCCTCTTTTTCTCTCCACTGAAAATGTTTTTCCCATGTTTCTCAAACACTGACATGTCCAACATCTCAATTTCCCATGTTTCCTCCTTATCTATGAGATCCCACAATTTCCTTCTTGTCTACACTCATTTTACCAGATTGCCTCTCTCCAAAGTCTCATTGTAATTTCATAGACAGCACAATGGCTCATCTACAATTCTGTTTTGCAGTAATTTCCAGGAAGATTGGATCACTCTAGAGACTGTCTGACAAGAAGTGTTATTTTGTGTTTGCCTTCTTTTTTCTTTTCTCCATTCTTTCACTTATAATGTTGAGCACATTACGGGAATGCTTCCAATAGTGCCCTGCCTATGTCCCACCCTTTCCTTTATTGTCTGTCCAGTTTCTCATCACTTTGTCATTATATACCCAAATTGGACACCTATTTGCTTCTTGCAGTGTCTTGGTATCAGACCTGCTGCTCAGTCAGTTTTCATTCCCTGTGGTGGTCTGGTGGTCAGACATGCCTTCTGATCCTAAGCCTGACTCTTGCAAAACTGTTCTTGCAACATCATGAAGGATGTTGATGGCCTTACACAGTGATTGGAGTGTTACTTTGTTCATGACCTCCTCCTGAAAAGGGCAACCAGATGAATAATATGAGTTTAACCACTTCAGTTGGTACACCCAGAAGTCCAGGCCTAACACCTTGATGTTTACCTTAGTCTGCAAATTGCATCTGTGTCAGACTGATCTCCTGAAGTATTTAGCCAGAAGTTACCTTCCCCTCCCTGCTCCCCGCCTCCCCACCGCCCTGCTGATGAGGAAACCAATTCAGCTTCCTTTGAAAGGTGAGAAATGTTCTTACCCTATGACAGCTGTTTTTTTGGTTTTGTTTTGTTTTGTTTTGTTTTAAAGGGGGAATGGTAGCTTATCTGATCGTGGACTGTGGGAGTCTCACACTGAATTCAGAGGCAAACTACCATCTCATTTGAAATAAGGCTGGGGAACATCAAAGATATTCAGAACCTCTTGGATTATGAAAATAGAAAAACTGCTAGAGGAAAAAGAGCTTCACAGGATATCCATCTAGAGAAAAGCTACTTCATTCTCTCAGGTTTGATTAAGGAATGACTAACCTGTGCCAGAAACCACTGCTAGCACAACACGTTATCCTGCTCAGGGAAGGATGCAATTAACTTCTGATACTGGCTGAATAGGATGAAAACAGGATTTTGTGTCCCTATCTTTCCCTACGTCATATATAGAGAGGCAGATGGGATTCAAGCATTCAAATCCAAATCTTTGCACAGCACAGACACTGGGATCAAGGATACCTTTGCAGCTTTATCCTGGTATTAGTGAAGGACTTCTTGGCTCCCACAAGCCGCCTCTGGGTTCCTGACGGCTCCATCACAGCACAGAAGTTTAATGAAGTGGCAATGTCCGTTCCAGAAGATGCTTAAGGCGATAAATATTAAAGATAATGGCAGGGAACAGCAAAAGGATATTGGAGAATAGTATGGGTGAGAACATGAGAGATACAACTCAGTGTTGTTGAAAGCAATGTAAGGCACAGGTAAAAAAAGCAATCCCAGCTGTGCACGTACAGGGATATTCTCAGGAAGAGGAGATAGAGGTCTCCTGTTGATNTCATACCTTTGGTATTTGTGTTTTTGCAGACAGTGAATTTATCACCGGTAATCCAAAGGACCTGTGTCTGTGTGTCTGCTGCCTTAATAAACTGCACCATTTATTAATCTAGCCGTGATAGTTCTCATTGAATGCGACTAGACTGAGGGTGTATTGCATTGTGAGTGCCTCTGTGATTGTGATAGTTCAGCACACTGAACGCGACTGGACTCACAATAGCGAGTTGGGCACCTGCCCAGTTACTTTAACCTTTTAACGCAGCAGAAGATAAAATATATCTTTAGACATAAACCGTTGACCAAGTCTGAGACTAGGACTGGATCTAGCCTCACCTAGACTCCTCTCTGAGAAGGAGTTTAGAAAGCAAGGGGATCCTTTCCGAACCTCGTGACTCAACGGGAGGGTCTCCCTGAACTTTGTCTATTTGTACTTCTCTCCTACGAGAGAAATGCACTCCTGCTCTTCCTGCGACATAGACTTCCAAAGATATCAGCCAATGTCCAGTTCACCAATGGACAAGGAGATGTGAAGAGCACACCATACAGGCTATTCATTTATTGTAGGCATATCATAGGCAGAGGTTCAAAGATCTGATACCCTCGGCAGCTCTACTTCCCCTTGTCTCAAAAGATGTGGTTAATTTAAAAAGAGACAGACAGGACAATAAGGATGATCTGCAAAATAGAATAATTTACATGCAAGGAGGGACTGAATAGCCCAGCATTTTACCTTGGAAAGAAAGGGTATATAAGTGAGTTCTGCAATGGCAGAATCTCTGAAGAGAGTGGTTAGGCGATAGGTACTCCCTGTTAGTCCCAAAAGAAGAATGAAGCCCTCAGGGAGCAATTTAAACCAAAGAAAAAGAAATAATTCTTTATGCTTGTCACATGGTTGACTATGGAGCTCCTTGCCACAGAAGGCTGAGGCTCTAAAGAGCTAAGTGGATGCATAAAGGGCTCAGATGCATGAAAAAGAAAAGTCCACTGTGGTTTATTAACCACAAAGACTCAGGCACCAACTGCAGCTGAGGAAACCTCTGAATTGCAGGTGGGAAGGTGCTGGAAGGACAATATTACTCTATTATAGTATCTAAGTTCTGTTCTGGTATGTTATTACATACTTATTTAAAATTGCACAGTGTTACCTGTACTTCTTCCTCAGGACTACACTGGTGGTCTCTGTCAGAGACAGGACATGGGCTGGATGGTCCTATAATAGGACCCAGACCAACTGCTCTTACAGCTCCATGCAAAAGGAGCCTGGCAGTTGCCAGAGGGGATTAAACCAGGCCAATGTTCTGCAGTCACTCTGGATTAATGAAAGGATCTGATCTCTCTCTGGCAAACAGGCAAAGGAAAGAAATACCCAATATCCCATCTACCTTATTTTCACTTCCTTATATTTCCCCGGCTTAGAGAGAATGGTTATTTTCAGGCTAGGGGGCTATTATCAGTGTCTCTTCAGAACTTAATTGTGCATTTGCAGATCTGTTTTACCTTGTTTTCTTGAGAAATTTGTTTCCTGAGCTATATGGTCCACTCAGGGGCCAGTACCTGGTGTGCTGCATTAGCTGACAGCAGTTGTGACTGATGCACTGCTGTTCCTTGGTCTTTCTATCACTCCTGTTTTGCTTTGCCCCATAAACTGCTAAAGCAGCCTAGCACTACCTGAGCTATTCCACAAGCACAGGGAGCAAAGCAGCTAGGGGAACAACTGCCCTGTGTAATGCTTTTATATCACATCACTAGCTCATCACCAGACTCTAGTTAGACCACTTCTGAGAGAAATTACCACCAAGGCTTCTGGAAGCACAATAGCATTAATGACGTTAGGGAATTACTCCTGCAGATGTCTGACACAATCAATCCTGCTTAATTTAATTACATTGCTCAATGAAAGACAAAAGGGATGCTCTTGTAGTCCACTCCTTGCTTTTTATTTTTCTGTATAGGTTTTCCTCCTGACACCTCCAACTAATTTAATATTAAATGAAAAATGTTAATGCAATTAAGTAAACTTATAATTATTTTAAAAGTGAGCTTTATTCTAAAACTTTGCATCATTATCATTTTCCCACTTAACTGCAGCTCACGAGGAAGCTTCATGATACAACCAAACTGGCAGTATAGGGAAAATCGGGATATTGTGATGTTGGAAAGGTTGTGCTACTTGATCGTTGAGTCAGGAGTTCAGGGCTTTAAAAGAAAGCTTCTCTGAAAGGAATGTGGTAAAGTCCTCAGGGCACTCACACACATCCCAGAGTCTACTTGGGAAGATCGGACAGTGGCTGCTCAAAGCTGAATTGAGATCATCTGCCTAAATCCGAAGGGTGATGACAGAGACACTGAAGGCTCTTTTTCCCTCCTGGCAAGGTTTGCAGTCTATGCTCTTCCTGCCTGTTCCCAAGGGAGATCCCACCATATTATGTGTAGCAGAGAGATATCCAGAGACTGCAAATTACAAGGTGAAAGTGGAGTTATACTTATATAAAAAAAGTGCTTTTGATTCACCAGTAGCCATAGCTACCCAGGAAGCTTTTATGATAGAGCTGCATTGGTAGTCACAAGGAAAGGTAGCTCTCTTGTAGCTTCCATTCAAAATAGATGGGGCAGACAAAGCTGAAGACATGAGCAGACATGCAGATGACAAAGCAGGTCAGTTCCAGAACAGAATTCACTCCTAGCCCCCCAGATCCCAACTAACAGCCCCTTGATTAGTATTTTCCTGCAGGCCAGCTACTGCATGAGTCTAAGAGTAGCCCACGCAGCCCAGAAGCATCACTGGAAGGAACTGCTCAGAGCTGTGGGAAGCAGCCTGTCTGGTGGTGTTGTGGTTTAACCCC
>VZTL01053340.1:0-23845 GCA_013400535.1 Scopus umbretta | reverse complement strand
TATATATATATATTGTTTCTCTATAGTTCATTATGTGGCTTTCTCCTCAGGGATGTTTGACTTAGATCAGTTATATGAAACATTTAAAATTAATCAACGTTTAATAAGAAAATTGACAATTTTCCTTCCTCTGGAACCTTATCCTGGAGAATAAGGTCATGGTTCTGTGGAGAAGGGGAGAAAAAGAGGTAGGCGGTTACTGTTCGGAAGATAAAACTACCTCTGTCTCTTTCTCCACAATTGTATCATTGATACATATTTAGTTAAACCCTGTACTCAGCTTGCATTTAGCTTTGACATCTACTACTTCTGTTTAGACCAGAAGCATGGCTTGTGTGCCTAATCTTCCTAGCTATATCAGTTTCTCTAATAAGAGATATCATCACTACCTAAAAATCTTGTCTTGTTTAAATCCTTGGACTGTAATAGCTACACCAATAGTGTGTGCAAATACAATAACCTGTCAGAAATTACTGTTACTTCTTCTACGTTGCATATCATCAAAACAAAAATACAAAAATTATACCATTATGATGAAAAAATAACTCATGATTTCGCACAATCATATGTTGCATCTCCAGTTACAATGAAAATTACAAAATAATCTAGCAACTTAATTCCAGAAAGAGAGTTACATGGGTGAGTTATGTCCAAAAATGCAGCACCACAACACTGACAAAAATAGGTGCATGACTACTTCATCACCACACATGATCTGAGACACACTGAATTTTCTGCTAATTCAGTGTCAACCATTGATACAAAACTATTGCTCTAAGTGTATCTGATCTATGAGACATGACTGTATATAAAAAAAGCAGCTTCTTAGTCAGCAGAACAGTTCTCCGTATGCATTCAGTATCTGAGCTTCTTAGTTCTCAGGCAAAAATAGTATCTGACTGCACTTAATTCCTATTAGCACTGCAGAGTTAATGCAGAAATAACTAAATTAAATGAGTGTTTCTTTCTTGTTGGTCCATGTTTGAGTTTAAGACACAATTACTAAAAGTAATAGGATGGCAGAGCAGTCACTTCAAGTGTCTTATAGTTGTCACCATTAGCACTGGTACTGATCCACAAAAAAGAGATCTTAAGTTGGATTTCCAAGGCAGAAAAGTACCCTTGGGCTAAAGTTAATTTAGCCCAACTGATCTAAAGATTCAGGAGAGAATATGTACAGATGCTGCCTCACAATATCATCCTTGAGTAGAACCATGTTACTCTAAGAAAGGTGTTGTCCCTGAAAAAATTCAGTGTCTTCGTTTACTATCTCAAAGGATTAAAAATGAGGGTTAAAATCCACAGAGCACCTAAAGTAGAGTTTCTATAGAACTGAGGCACTGAACCTAAGAGTGCAATTGTCAAAAACTCTGCCTAGCTCCACAGGCACCCATGGTCTACAGATGTCCAGGTTTTTGCCTGTCAAGGACTGTATGCTGTTCAGCTTTGTTGTGTGCCTGGACCTTAAGATGTTATGACAAATCCTAACACCTGTTGACAATTCTCAGATTTTTGTATGTAAATGAGGTAAATCACTTGTATGTAAAATGACATAAATCAGTACCATCATGATTTTTAAAACACCATAGCTGATGAAAAGGTGGCAGGGAGATAAAGAAGCTGAACCCAATTCTGCACACATCTTTAGAGGTTGCTGTAAATCAAGATCACATGATCAAGGGCATATCTGTATTGGGGGATGTGGATATCCACAGGTGGTGGGAGATGAATCAGGTCCAGGTCTGAACCCACCAAGATGGGTTATTGATGTCTCTATTGAGACATGACTGCAAGCATTTTAATCCAGGAGACTGTTTCAGGTTGTGAGTCCCATTCTGACATGAGTGTTTCCATGACATTTAGTCACTTACGTATCATTAAAAGGAAGAAGGCCAAAAAAGTGGGCATTGCAGTAGATGTCTGCTATAGACCTGCCACTGCATGGGAGGAATTGTATAAAGTCTTTTATAAACAACTGGAAGAAGCCTTATGATGACACGCCCTGGTTCCCATTGGGAACTCTATCCACCATGACATTTGTTGGAAAGGCGACATTAGAAAGCATAAGCAATCCAGGAGATATTTGGAGTGTGTCAAGGAAAATTTTGTGGTGGTGATGTTGGACTAACCACCTAGGGTGACCCATTGTTCCCAGATAAGGAAGAGTTGATATGAAGGTTTATGACTGCATTGGCTGCAGTGGCAGTGACATGGTAGACCTTAATAACCTGGGGGAAATAAGAACAGCAAGTGATAGAATGACCCTATGTTCCAAGAGATCAGATTTCAGCTTATTCAGGGTTTCCTGAAGAGCAAAGGGGCCTAGAAAAGCTAGCGGGCTTTCAAAGACAATCTCCTGAAAGCACAAGAGCAGTTCATGCCAATGTGCAAGAAACTGGCAGGCATGTTAGGAGTGAATGAATACTTGTTCATGGGGAACACTTGACTGAGTTCTACTTTGTATATATGTGAGGTGGATGATTGTAGCAAGGCTTTATAGATAGTCAGTCTCCTATAGTTCCCCTTTAGAGACATACAGATTAGATGAGTAAACTACAAAGTGCATGGAAACCTGGTCAGACCACCAGGCATCATGGATGGCAAGCTGAACAGGAGCCAGCAGCAGATCAACAGCATCGTGGACTATATTAGCAAGAATATGTAACACCGAGGAAAAATGATTATTCCCCTCCATTTGGCACTTGTGAAATTATGTTGGAGTGCTATGTCCAGTTGTGATCTTCCTTGTACATACTAAAGTCAATCCAGTGGAAGACCACCAAGATTGTCAGGGGATCTGGCAAGCAAAGAGAGAAGCAGAGACAACTTTTGTACATCCTGAAGAAGAGATCAAAGGGGAATCTGTCATCTTCAACTTGCAGGGGAATGGAAGGTGTTATAGAATCATAGAATCATAGAATTATTAAGGTTGGAAAAGAACTCTGAGATCATCTAGCCCAACCATCAACCCAAGAACTCCATGTCCACTAAACCATGTCCTGGAGTGTCACATCCACATGGTTTTTGAACACCTCCAGGGAAGGGGACTCCACCACCTCCCTGGGCAGCTGGTTCCAATGCTTCACCACTCTTGCAGTAATATTCCTAATAGTAATTCAGTAATTTTCCTAATATCTAATCTAAACCTCCTTTGGCACAAGTTGAGGCTGGTTGCTTGGGCAAAGAGACCAACACCCTCTTCCCTACACCCTCCTTTCAGGAAGTTGTAAAGAGTGATAAGGTCTCCCATCAGCCTCCTCTTCACATCCACACGTTTTTTGAACGCCTCCAGGGATGGCGACTCCACCACCTCCATGGGCAGCCTATACCAATGCTTNCGGCCCATCAATCCAGCCTGTCCAGATCCCTCTGCAGAGCCTTCCTGCCTTCCAGCAGATTGACACTCCCGCCCAGCTTGGTGTCATCTGCAAACTTACTGAGGGTGCACTCAATCCCCTCATCCAGATCATTGATAAAGACATTAAACAAGGCTGGCCCCAGTACTGAGCCCTGGGGAACACCGCTTGTCACTGGCCACCAACTGGATTGAACTCCATTCACTACCACTCTCTGGGTACGGCCATCCAGCCAGTTTTTAACCCAGCGAAGTGTGCAACTGTCCACGCCATGAGCCACCAGCTTCTCCAGGAGAATGCTGTGGGAGACAGTGTCAAAGGCTTTACTAAAGTCCAGGTAGATAACATCCACAGCCTTATAGAGAAGGTGGAACCAAATCTTTCTCAGAGGTGTATACAGTGGAAAAAATGAGATGCAATGAACACAAATTGCAGCACAGGGAAGTCTGTAGAGATACAAGGAAAAAAAGTCTTCACAGTGAAGGTAATAAACCACTGGAATAGGTTGCTCTGAGAGGTTGTGGAATCTCCATCCTTGGACACATTCAAAGTTCAACTGTATACAGCACTGGACAATCTGCCGTAACAAATTTTGAGTTGCTTTGAGAAGCAGGTTGGACTAGTTGACCTTCAGAGGGAAATTCCAATGTAAATTACTATATGATTCAATAAGTTAAGATACATTCTTCTCTTCAGCATCTTCTATTGACTGTTATAAGCCACTCCCAGTTAAGTTTCTGGCTCCTGTGACTCCCATTTGGAGGATGTGATATAGCTCTTACAGAACAATGTAGACCTCCTAAGTTTTACAATATCAGGTCTCTTTAGAATCAGACCTCTAAGTTTTATAATAATGAAGATCTCTGAGAAACTATACAGAATGTACCATAGCCCTGCTATCCTAAACAAACATAATTAAATCCTACAGTATTATAGCCTGGCTACATGGATTCATAACACAAGGTTTGTAGAATCACACCCTACTAGCACCAATGCTGAGAATGATCTGTGTGTTTGTGGCCATAAACCCTGTGGTAACCAAAGCATGGAGATTTAATGCAGCCACAGTGGTGAAAATGGGAAGAAAGAGAACACCTTTCAGTTTAAAAACACAACTTGAGGGTGGTTTCTGTTAATTAAGAAATTGTTGTGGTTGTATCTGTGGTTTATCTTCTCATTTTTTGGTTACAGGATTTACTTGCTACAAAGTCTTGGCAACCAAAATAGAGCCCGCAGTTATCTTTAAAATATTAAATATAACACACAAAATCAGATTCTGGAAGTTTTAGTCATCCTGAGTAGAGTCTACATAGAGCAACTAGAATCAAAGGCTTGCCTTCAGGAGTAAGCTACATCTCAGTTTGAGCCAGGGTGAGACAGAAGCAAAATGAGACTCATAAAGACCCACTAAGTAAAAGAAGCTAATCAGCTTTACACTATGTACGTCAGTTAACTGTTGGCTATAGCAGATCATATTTTGGGGAACAGAAGAAGTTTGTTTGTGTTTTGATCTAGGACTGCTACCTTTCACCAAAATACCAATGTATTAAAGTCAGTTTCCCCCACTTCTTTTCTGCATCTTTAGTTTACAAGATAATAGTGGGGAGTATCTAAAGGAAAACATTACTTATGAAGATTTTACAAAATCAAAAAGAAAACAGTCTTGGATTTTTTAAAGTATTTTGTGCTTCTGACTCATTGAATTGCCTGGAAACTTGAGTGAATTTACCTTTTGTGAGAATGCTTAACATACAAGCCAGAATACTCTAGCAAGTTATTTTAAAAAATAGCTTTTCTAACAATTTTTTTTTTTTTTTTTTTTTTGCCTGTGTGCACTAAACACTACACTGAGTAGACTGATGGCTGGGTGCCATTCAGACATGTAAAGGCACTGAGACTGTGAAATAAATAATCTTAATAATTTTATCAGGCATTTTATGTTGCAGCATGTTTGAAAACACTGAAGGAAAGTAGATTAATGGGTCTTTTTATCTAGCTTTTTTAAAAATAATTGCAGCATAAGCCAAGTAAAATGAAAGTTCCCTCTTAGAAATCTCTGTTAACCCAACCATTTATCCATTGCTGATCTTAACAAGATCAATAGTGAGTCATAGCTATTTTTCCCTCTCAAAATTAGCAGTGATATCCATGTAAAACCCTTGTATACAACTGGAGATATCAGGGTCAGTTTTTAATTCTTGGTCAGTTTTCTTTGTGGTGCTTTATAGTCACACCAATAAGAATAATGGTATTTGAATCCATAATAAGCAAACTTGAAAAGTATATCAGACTGGTTTTGGCAATTAATTGTGAATGCAACTGTGAATCGAATGTGCATCTTCATAAACAACTGGCCCATTACATATTAATACCACAAGACAGAAGACATTGACACAAGAATATTGAACATTGACTGGTGTTTAAACTACGGTATCTGCATTGCTTTGTAAACTGTCCCAAGGGGCGGATCAGAGACTGAAATAAATGTTTGTGGATGATACTTGCCTTGCTCAAGGTAGGCCATTCTTATGTTCCACAGAGAATGTAGGAAAACCCCAAACTCACACTAAATTGCAGCCCTGCCAAATCAAGGCTTCCATCTATCCCATCAGTTTTGCAATGATAAGCTCAAGCAGAAGAGCTAAGCATGGTTTTGCTCTGCAGCATACTTGGAGTCCATTCTAAATTCTGGCATTACCTAAATTTTAGACAATCTGAGCTGAGGCTTAATGTAAACTAGTGATCCAGACACCACGTTATAGGTCTACCAAGCATCCTGTAATTCATACTGCAGCTATGGGGTAGACACAACTTGTGAAGTTTGAATGTGACCCAAAGAATAGAGGAGTAAACCACTAATTTGAATGCCCAAAATATATTGAAACACATGTAAAATAACAAAGACATTGGCCCTTCATTTTTCATCTTTTTTGCTCTCTCTGTTCTTGTGCATTTGGGTTTTTTTTAGTGTTTTTCCTTCAGTTGACAATAAAACTTTGTTTAAGCTCATACAGCTATTTACTTTGCCTATTAAATCAGACCTAACTTAATGGACTAAGTCTATTCTCATTTAATTTGGCTTGACATTAATGACTTCATGACAAACTCAGCAGGTACAGAGAGAAAGCTAAGTCAAGATGATGCCTAGTCATTTGTTATTGTTTTAAGTTGCACAATGTATCAGAATTTGCATCCAGACAAAATAAACTTCCATTTTGTTTTGGTAGCTTGCTACATTCACTTTCACTGATGCAAATGTCTCTGTAAGTTCACAACATCATATTCATGTTGGGAGGGACCTCAGAGGTCTCTAGGGCAGCCTCCTGCTCAAAGCAGGGTCAACACTGGATTCTAATCAGGTTGTTCAGTTCCACAGTCTCTCTAGTTTACCAGTTCCAATGAAAAGTTATCCCCATGGAGACAATTTTTCATTATATCTAGTTGGAATCTCCCTGTTTCAATTCATTATCATTGTTTCTTATTCTCTCACTGTGCAGCTCAGCCTTGCTCTGTCTTCACAGTAACCTCCTTGTAGGTATTGGAAGGCTGCTATTAAAAACTGTCTCATGTGCAGGCTGAACCAGCCCAGTTCCCTCAGCCTCTCCTCACGGGGTAAATGCTCCAACCTCCAGCCATCTTGGTGGCTCTCTGCTGAACTCGCTGTAGTTTATCAATGTCTTTCTTGTATTGGAGGCCCATAACTGGGTACATTGTTCCAGATGTGAGCTAATGAGCGTTGGCTAAAAGAGTATAATCAGTTCCTATGGCTATGCTCCTATTGATACAGGCCAGTAGGCAGTTAGCCTTCGGCCGATAAACAAGACCAACCTCTTGCTCACAAAGGCTAGATCTAGGTAAGATACTTATGTGCACAGTTACATCACGTGAAATCTTGCTTGTGCATATACCTGTTCTCTGCCTAACCAGAAGGAATCAAAACTTTCAGCATGATACTACATTCACCTTTTTTTCCTTTGGTAAGAGTAAATGAAAACCTTTTCAAACTTATATTCTAAGAAGTAGCACTAATGTACCAAAATTGGCCATGTTTTAAAGGATTTTCTATTTTTTGCTAATTAAAGCCTTGGTTTTCCAGACATGCTACAATATAAGTCATTAATACAGGAGAGACATGGACTCTACTTTGCTTGGCAAGTCTCAGAGTGTAAAACTCCTTAACTGTATTTTACACCTACAGTCTTCAAGCCTTGGCAGACAGTTTACAATGGGGAGATCTGAAAGTAGGTAAAATTTCTGGCATTAGACTAGAGTGTAGTGTTTAAAGCTCAGATCCACCAGCAAGCTGAAACACGGTTTAAGAAGGATAACTTTGTTGTTTTTTCTCACAATGTCCCATAGAGTGCATGCCAGCACATATAGAGCCAAATTCTGCTGTCAGCTATACCAAAGTAAATTCAGAAGTACTTCAATGAAGTTCATTGAATTACACTACATTTATGTTTATGTTCAGAAGAAAAATGCTCCTTAATTTCTAAGACAAGCTGGTCACAAGGTGTTATGAACACACAGCCTTTCAAAGCCTAGAGATTTATCAAAATGGTAGGTCTTGCAGGGTACTGCAAGAGTTCCTGGGTCAGGGCCTAGACTGTAGATTATCAAGTTGCCATCTGTGAGGTAAGGCAGAACAATTATCCCTGTTCAGAAACTTAGCCAACCTTGGCTGTAGCATGATGCATCACGGTTCAAGCCTCTCTCATGTATGATCTGACATGTGAGGGGTTGGCTGAGAGCATTCACAGAGACAGATACCAACAGCTACGGACCCAAGTTTAGCGTGCACTAACTTCTTATACCACAGTGACTTTATCGTGCCTCTGAGTCCTGAATTTTCTCCTCTGGAGAGAAATTGTCTCAACTAAGAGTGCTGCATTTCTATCTCTAGATTCCCCATGAGAAGGTCTGTAAACCACTGAGCTATATATGTTGTAGGTATATCAGTGTGTATTCTAACTGTAAAAAGGTGAGGTAGAAGGGGTGCTGTTAAATTTATCACACAAAGAAGGAAATAACCCCATATTTCAGGAAGGGTGAAGGGCATGTGACTTAGCTGAGTGTTGCTGGCTTGCCTGCGTGGATTTGTTCTGTTCCCTGCCCAGATCTAGCACAGAAGTACTCAGTAAAGTTTCATCCTATCTCATACCCACTGCTCATGCCCCCAGATGAGCCCCTGTGCTGATTTACCAGCATTCCTAGAAAGGCTGGGAGCTCCTTGCTGTCTTGGCCTATTACTTTCTATTCCTCCTTACCCATGAGGAGGCTGTGCCACACTGATCCCCCCCACCCCAAGATGTCCCACTATCCTTATCCCATTATTGACCACCATATGCACAGCATACGTAGAGATCAGGCCAATCATAATAGCATGTCTCTTTGAAACATGTTTTAGGCAATATACGCTCACAATGATTGTCACAAAAGTCTCAGACCAGCAAATGAGGGCAGCTAGGCAATTGCAGACAGATGAGAAGACAGGAGTTCCAAGAAGCAGCCGGTTGCTGCACCATCCTTGTCAGAGACACTTTGCACTGAATTCACTTTGTCCCAAATACCATTCACTGACTTGTAACAACCCAGGTGGCAAACACTGGAATTTTTTGCCCAAGGGCATCCAAGCCTACGCTGCCTGGATATTGCACTCATCACCAGACAGTAGGCTGGGCTGGGCTGGGCTGGGGAAAGCGAGGACTCTCCAAAAACACTAATGAGCTTGTGCTTGCAGGCAGCCGAGAAGGAAGAATCTGCAATCCAGTTCAGCCGCTGACAAGGATGGAGAGTTTGGTGTCCTAGCCTCAGTGCCTGAGACTTCATTTGCACCTGATACTTGATATCCATTTGTGTCAGCAGCCCAGTGAGCACAAACCAGAGCTCAGGGCTCTCTCTTAGATGAGTAGCCTAACCGCTCCTACAGAAATACTCTCCTCTTAGTGCTTGCTTTCTCTCTGTTTACATTGCTCTCTACACAGTAGAAATACCTCAAAAGAAGGGGCAGAGCTCACTATTTGAGGGATTCACTACCCTGTCCAGGTTACATTCTCATGGATCTTTCAGTTCAGATGGAGCCCCAAAAATACAAGCAATATAGCATACTACTTACAGCTATATCACATTGAGCTGCTTTTTCAACACATCTTATTGACAGATTTGTCAGTAACAACAAGGAAGATTTTTTTTTTAATAGGCTGCTGCAGGAAAGGGTGTGGTTGATACCTTCTCATTTGAGACAAGGTGTTAAACTGGCCTGGAGACTTTAACAAGAAGCAGAGTTAGTGAACCTGCCTTACTGTCAAGGACAGCAGAAGCTGCACACATAGCTGCTTGCATTAAAGGGCACGCCTCAGTTTGAAATCTGGTCCAAGAGAAGTCCAGCTCAGACGATTGCCATTAATTAACCTCTGTCTGCAGTTAGACAGCTGAGCTCATCTAAAACACTCGTGCAATCAAAACACCTCCCAGAGGGATAGTTCAACTTCATCTCCCTGCTCTGCTCTCCATCAGGTTAGGACCTGTTTGTAGGTGCAGTGTCCTGCCCTATTCCTTGTGCCAGCCCTGACTTACTGGTGAGCCAGTTCAGCTCATAAAGCCAGCTGAAAAATGTTCATTCTCTTGCTGAATGAGTTTTGTGTCACTTCAGAAGCTGAATTAGCTTTTCACTGGGGATCCAGTGAAATGCAGAGATGGCAGAAGCGAAAAGGTGTCCTACGTGGCTGGACACAGAGGAAGGAGCAGTGGAGCAAAAGGAATAGGGAACTCAGTGCTTTGGAATAACCACAGCATTCTGGAAAGGGCTGCATTCAACTGGGTGCTTAAATTGAGAGTTTTTACAGAAATAAGGTAGCGCATTGCAATCTTTCTGAATGAAAGTAATGGAAAGGTATAATCAATCACCAACAAAAATGTCAGGCCAGAATCAGCAACAAAGATGTTATGGGAAGATCTAACGCAGTAACTTCAGTGATGTTGGGATTCATATCAAAGAAAGACCTAAATAAAGTGACTTTGCACATACCCCATGCCTCCACCCTTCCTTCATCTTACCCTGGTGGGAGACAAAAGTCAAGAAAAAAACCCAACCTGTTGAAGATGAAATAAAATAACCTCTTAACAACTGCACAATTAAGTGCAGTTGTGTTGGCTGGCTAGCAGTAACCCTATGAATTAGATAAGGGCACATAAGTGCAGTTGTGTTGGCTGGCTAGCAGTAACCCTATGAATTAGATAAGGGCACATTTACACTATAAAAGCCTCTATTCAGTGCAAAAGAATGCAATAGTGAGCTTCTGTCTGAAGCCAAAAAGCTAATGTGTAAAGCTTTTTGAATCCAGAGTCCTGTGTTACAAATAGGATCTGCAAAATGCAGCTGACAAGTGTCTTAAATTCTTGAGGTTTCCAAAAGATCATTCTGTGCAGCAGCAGTGTTACAGCATCAATAAGAGCCTGTACCGAACTGGAAAACCATCAGGTTGACTCAGCACTCGTGTCATTCTATCTTAGATGTGCTATCTCCTGGAGAAGAGAAAACCTTTTGAGGTAAATCAACTGGGGTGTGTCTCAGGTAACCTTTTCCTTTTTTTTTTTNNACCTTTTTCTTTTTTTTTTTTTTTTTTACCTCCTTCTTATGTCTGCTAGAAACCTGAGCTCAGTGTGCTACTGAAGCTACAAAAATTCTTGCAGAATTGAGCAGAGACTTAGGATTACGCTTGAAGCATTGCTGCCACATAAAACCCTGCTGAAGGTAGGCACAAACTTATAATTTCATCTTCAGGAATTTGTCACTGAGTGGACTGTTTAGGGATTTGCTAAGCAGTATTTGGCATACTTCCCTATCCTCTCATTCCCAGAGGGGCATGCTGCCAGTCTGCCTATGCCAACCTGGAGTCCTGGGCAGCAACTTTGACTCAGATCTCAGTCAAGGTCCTACATCCAATCAATGTCTAAATATTACACTTGTTCTTGCACAGCATCTCAAAGCCTTTGACATTTTCATCATTCAGATTCTCCTAATGTTCTGTCTGAAGGACAAAAGCACCTTTTTCTTTGTCCTTTGTAAATATAGTCTTTACCTCATTAAGCCTTTTCTGAATGCTCCTACACAGAGAAGCTCCTTAATCTCCTCTTTTGGTCATATCATACTTGTCTTTGAATTTCACCAGTCATTAAGTACCATGTCCCAGGTACCACCTCTCATTCAGTATTGAAAACAAGCTGTCAGCTCCCTCCATCAGCTGTCCTAGATGATTGTTTATATTATAGTCTAGTATTTGAAGCAAGCACCCTTTCTGTTTTCTTCTGTTCTGCTTTGAGGATTATCCTGTACTAACTTGAAAAGCTGTGTTACTACTGTCCTTCAATTCCTCAGTTCTTGACTAGTGTGAAGCCTATAAATAACTTGACAAGTTTTCAGGTGTCAGCACTAAGGACTGCACATTGATAGGACTGACAGCGTGAGATTTGCTACCCAAACAGTGTCATTTTAGGCATTGTGCACTTTCTGCTGCTGCTGCAGAGGAGTGCCAGACTCCTCATAAGTCCGATGTCAGCCCTGTGCAGTTATCTTGGGTGGTGGAAAGCATCCTAAATGACACTGGACACCTTCATTTAGGCAACTGAATCCCTCTTATATTGTCTCATTTCCTTGTATTGCCTTCCCTGCCTTTATCCACAATTGTAATATATTACTTTTGGGAGGGAGTGAAATGCAGCAGCAACTATCCATGAGAACTAAAAGTTCTGTACAATAATGCACACAAAAAGGATGTGATGAAGGCTGCTAATTAAAGCTAGGTGCTCCAGCAGGAGAATGAGTAGTGGCTGGAATGTGGTAACTGTGGGCAAGAAGTGGAATACTTGCTTCTTGCTTCTACACAGACAAGCAAGATGCTGCAAGAGCGCCCTGAGGTTTTGTGGCTGTAATCTGCTGCCCTTCTGTTGACAGTATGTTTCTTCAATAAAATTGAGGCACAATCTTCACATCAGCTGTTTCCTGCCTCTAGTATATCACTAGGAGTGTACCACAGGTCACACTAGTACAACATTGTATGAATATTCATTAGGAATTTAATTCCAGACTGTGTTCATTTTGTGTGCATCCTAGTCATGATCATTTTCGCACAATATTATAACTAAGCTTTTTACTGGCAGGAAAAAGAAGCAGCTAAGTCTATTTGAACAGGCCTTTGCAGAGAATAGTCCCTAATGTGTAAATGTGGATTCAGAATTAAAACTTGATTTTTGGAGTTAAAATAATTCAGCCATAATTCACTCAGAAACTATACAAATGTCACCTTTCCAAGCAAAGAAATTGAAAATACACACTAAACAAGACTAATAGTAGTGCAGTGAAATGTACAGGTTTTTTCACATATTTTTGTAATCAAACACTCTTTGAAGCCTAATTGCCACATGTTTGATGTAGGTGTTGATTTTGTTGAAACTGCATGTAGAGCCAGTGCAAACAGTCCAATAATCCTGAGCCCTTATTTGGCTCTATAACCATTTTAATGTCTTTTTCCACATTTATTGCTGGCAACATCATACCTCCACAGAAGCTGAGTTGTACTTTTTGTGTTGGTTTTGTTCTTGATTTACGGGCAAGCTCTTTGATTGAACTCTTCAGAACACACTGTGCATTCAGAACCTTTGCAAATAGAAGATGCATTTGAGAAGATGTTAATATGGTCTGCACTGTGGAACATGGATGCTCACTGACTGGTATGTAGAGCACTTAAGTTCAAATAATGAAAGTAATCAGAATATTTGCAACTCTGCTACATATTTGTATAATTCAAGCATCAAGACTATTAGAGGATGTCTTACGGTCTCAGATAGAACAAGTCTCTTTCACTTCCTTTCTCTCTAAGTATTCCGGTTTTTGCCTCACTACTGCTTCATTCATCTCACAGATGTATTTCATATTTCCTTACCAGAACATATTAATGGAGTTTTCCTGAAGGTCAGCCAAAGAGACAGACTGTGATACAGATTTCCAATATGCTGTAGGAAAATGAGAAAGGTACATGTGTGAAAACAGGACAATACCTTTCCTGTATTTTCCAAGTTACACTACAAACTAGATGACAGGCAGAATGTTTGTTGTAGTGTTTTTTAATGGAAAAGATAATACATTATAAAGAAAACAATTCTGCGTAATAAAAATAGTTTTTAAAGGAATATAACTAACATCAAAGGGATGCCATAGGAAAAAAGATCACAGAATTAAAATTTCACTGTTCACAATGAGCCATTTTTCTGTGAACAGTTACTTGTTCGCATATAGATCTGAACTGTGCATTGGTAGGTGCAATCCACATCTTTGCATTTTGCTGTTTTTCACTACTAACACCAGATGAGCCTCATCAGAGAAGGATAGGTTTGTAGGATTAGGGAGGCACTAGTCTGCAGTAAAATGCTGAAGGAAATTTTGTGTGACCAATAATTTTTACAGAACCAAGGCTGTTGCTTGATTTTGAGGTTTCTTATGCTCATTCTAACAACACAGGTGCAATTTTACTTACAAAAGTATACTTACACAAGTATTTAGATTCAATATTAACTCTGTGGTAAGGTTTGTGCCAGCCTTTTGTAGCTTCTCCCCAAATCTCAGCCTTTTTGCCAAACACAAGTGCATAGAACACTATTAAAAAACCACTAGTATTTTCTATTGTCTTTCCCCCCTAATCTTCCTTGACAAAAAAAATGGCATCTTGGGATAGTGTCTTCCCCTGTAGCTCTTGCACAACAAGACTGCCCTATGAGTTGATCAACAGATATCCATGCATGCAAGGACACTAAACACATACAAAATGTCATTGTCTTATGCATGGCATTGTTACCATAAGTATGTATGACAACCCAGAGACCTCAGTCGCAGCAGCTGATGCTCTTCATTGAAGAACACACAAAAGCTTCCACGTGTAGGAATAGACACAAATAGCCAAGCATGGATACAATAACAAATAATTATATTAGAAATAACAATATGCATAATGGAAGTCAGGATTTTTACTGTCTTTTTGCAGGTACAAAACCAGAAGCCCAGAGCTGTGGAAATCAGCTGCCAAGGACCAGCCAGAGGACTGGTAGCTGAGCTGGGAACAAGCTCCAGACCCATGCTCTGCCACCCATGTTGTGGTGGCTCTGCTGCATTCAGCTTTGCCTTCCTGGCAGAGAAATTGGTGAGATTTAGCAGGCTCCTCAGTCCCTCTCTCCTCTGATGAATACCATTAAAATACCAGCAGAGACTGATTATCTTTTGAATGGCAACCATGAGATAAAACAGGAGAGGAGTGTACGGCAAAATTGTTTTGAAACATTACTGAACTTTGAAGGTGAGATGTAAATTCAGACTGTGGTTGAAGCCATATCTGTTTAGCAAGAACTCTTGAAAGGAACAGGCTTTCTATTTGAAGAACCTATTTTTGGTTCCCTTTGACAGTTACATCTGACCTTCTCAAATAAACTGCTTGTATCAATTTAAAGCACAAGTGGTCTCATTCCAAGGAAACTGTGGCAAATGTGGTGAGCTTCCCAGGAAAAGCACGATTTAGAAAAGGTCACAAATGGTATGCAAATCTGACAGCTGCTGGATTATTGCTCTTTAGTGTGTATATTTCTCTACAAGATAAATGCCTCTTTAAAAGTATACAAGACCAGTTATCATTCCACCAGTACAAGTGAGGAGATGTTAGGTTTAGGTCACTTTCTTTTTTCAGACACATGGCTAGCAAGGCTGATAAATCACTTCTGTGTAGGTGAAACACACACTGACATCATAAAATTGTGACACAAGCAACATGTAGTCTGGCCAAGCTAGACTTTTTAATTACTTCTGCTAATATGCCAGTGATACCAGAAATTTACAAGTAAACGCAGAAAAATATGCCTAAAAATACCACCACCTCCTGTCTTCATTGGACAGCATTTTCAGTGTTTTTCAAATGAAATAAGCAAATGAAGATGCTACACCCATGGCTTTTTGAAGAAGCGAGAAAAAATGATGGAGCTATATTCTGTATAATTGATTTTTCTCTGGTCATTTTGGTATAGAATGAATTACTTAAATCCAAATGGAATTCATTTTGGAAGAAATTCCCCCAAAAGCACTTATACTATATGGTTGTTTGTCATAGAATTTGGAAGTGAATGGGGAGAAAGGGAGGTGGTAGAAAGTCAGTCCAATACAAAAAAGATGTAAATATGCACAAGCATTATACATAACACAGAAAATTGGTTAAGATAACATAATTCATGTGATAAAATATATTTTAAAAAAATAAAAATCTGCCTGTACAATATTAATTTGATCCCTTGTATTAAGAGTCAGATTCTACTTACAAGATCACACAATTATTTCCTCCCATATCTTTTGCCTGTAGAAGAATCCTGCTTTCTTTTTGCAGGTGAATCAAAGTGTCACATGTGAAGGCAACGCATATGCAGAGCCCTCTGCATCATTTTTCATCAACAAGAAGATGCACAGGGGAAGAAGCAAGAAGTGTTGAGATTAGCAAAAGAAGGTCCTATGACTAAGGGAGTTACATGTTCCCCAGGAGAAGGGGTTCCTATCCCTGCCTCTGCCAAAGGATTGTGCAGTAATGTTTATATCCAAGCACTGAGTCTCAGATGAAATTTAGATGTTACTGCTGACACTGAAAAGACTATAAAAACATTGAAAGGAAAGAAAATCTAAGTTAGGTCCCCATTTTCCCTCCGGTCCCTGTAGAATGGGGAGCCTGAGGCAGCTGGGAGCAGGTATCACAACACCAAACATGCCAAATGGAAATAAATCATTAGGAAGCACTGAATAGAGGGGTTGGTGTGCACTCCTTTCCTTTCTGGATGAGGCAACTCCCTGAGACTGGATTCATAGCCCAAAACCCTATTTGACTTGTCCCACTCAGCAGCCACCTAATCTACAGACTCATATTCTCTAAAACGCTATGATGACTAGGATGCTTACCCAAAAAACAGAAGCTATATTTCTGAGGTTTTTCTCAGCATAGCACAACTCAAATTTATATAATAATTTTGCAGGAGAGAAAAACAGTCTACCATTGGATTATAAAACAAATAAAGATTTATAACCAATGCATGCCTGGCTTGTCAACCCAATCAATGACATTTCTTCCCCTGTGATTCAAGTTCTGACTTTAATTTGTTTTGTCCTCTTTTTCTCCCACTGTCTTTGCCTTACCCCAGTGTCTTTTCCCAGTCAGTTCCAGGGTCCAGGACCCATGTCAGTCCATTCCTACATTTCATCCGATAATTCATAGGTCCAGGCTTCTTGGCCACCTACTACCCAGGCATCAGTTTCCTGCTAAAACATTACTAGCCTCTGCTTGCATTGTGTCCCTTAAGCTCCTTTATTTGTTCCCTTCCCAGGTTAGCAGTCTCTTTGGCTTTTGTAACACATATCTTTCTTCTCCATGTTGTCTGTGCCCAACTGAGAGGGGACATGGGGCACAAAAAAGAGACATCCTCTCAGTTCTCATGACCAAATATTTCCTCATAAATATTTGGAAACATCGTGGACATTTTTTTTGTAATATTTTTAAACTATTTAATTTTCAGCAGCCTGAAATTCCTTCTTTTGTGGCTTTGAAGCATTTTTTTGAGCTTCTTCATGTATATTTTGGATTTGGGGGATTCGGGAGGAGAAGGGTGTGTTAGCATCTTCCCAGAACAAGTATTTTAATCATTGTGAGCTCACAAGTGAATCGGGGCCAAAAACAAATAGAAAATAAATGCTTCAATTCATGCTGAATTTTTCTAAAATAACTATGTCACGGTAAAGAAATTCCACGGATTCTGACCTGCTAAGTGTTTGTTTCTGTGCCTATGGTTTTGAATAGTATTGTCAAGCAATCATACAGTCAACCTCCACATGAGGCACATAGTGCCAGAGTTCAGGGAAATGCATACCTGAGGAAATCTATGCATTTAGGCATCAGTAATTCCAGAGCATCACTGCACCTGCAGTGGCTGACACTGTCTACTTCACTATCATGAATACAGAGCAAGATAATCCATGTAGAAGAAGAAATTATATTTATTTATCATATTCATTTCCAAAATTAACAGGTCATATGTTGTGTTCTCATGTTTTCACAACTCATTGTTCATGGCAGAGAGCCCATCCTTCCACAAAATGCATAAGCTCTCAGAAAAGGAGAAGGTCAGGAAGGACAGTACATCTTTGTCTCAGAGTAGCAAACCACACTGCAGTAATTTCAAGGAACAACCACAGGCAACCCCCTGCAATCTCACTTGTCTCAACTGCTTCTAAGTTAGGCTGAGGGAAGAAGGCTACAAGATGGGACCTGCCCCGTATTGAACAGTATTTCTAGTAGCATGTTTTCCTAATCCTTTCATCCTTGGTTGACCTGAAAACACACTGCAATAAAGTTTTGCTTCTGGGTGTTCATCTCAAATTGAGTTTCTAGCACTACTTAATACATTGCAAATTATATTACAGGAAATGTAAAACATTTCTGCAGTGTAATCTTTTAAGTGTTCTCAAAAGGCAAATAGTTCAATGGGTATTTGTTTAACATCTGGCATGTTTGATCTTTCTGAGAAATTACCATATGAAGCAATATACTACAGAACCTTTCTATTTTCTATCTTCCACTGATTACCTGCTACTGGCCACTCTTGGAAACAGAACATTACAACAAAGGATCAAACAATGTTTTACACGCATAGAACTGGATTATTAAATTAATGTAATTCTGTTACCTACAAAAAGTGGATTACTCTACAATACATAGATAGAAACAGAACAGTAAAGAAATCTCAGCTAAATGAGATAAAATAGATTTACAGTACAAAGCTGGGGTGAAAACCATTTTATCTTACTTCAGTGGTAGCATATGATACCTTTCTAAAGATGGGCTGCAGTTTCAATTTTAGGATTCATTTACAGAATATTGTCATTACATAAACCACATGCTTTTTACTGTATTACTAAGTAATTAGTTATGGAAAACTCAATTGTGCCAGCACTGAATTATGTTTCTAAACACTGAAAAAGCGGCTACACATCTAAAGGAAGCAAATTAACTGTTCAGCAATGTAAATAGTACAGGAAAGAAATTTCTGTCAGATACTCAGGTTGATGGCCTTTTAAAGGGAGGCATATGCGTTGACACTGTAACAAAGAGTTGTTAGACGCATTATGTAATATAAAAATAATTATCACACATACACAAAGCAAAAATCTAATCCCTGTCCTTGAAAAATGATGTATCTTCTTGTACAGCTTATACTTGCTCCATAAAAGCAGCCAGATTTCAAGATATACACGAGAATTCAAATGATTAACTTTATGGCTGTGATTATTCTAAGATCTGATATTTTTACCACAGGGCTTAGAAAGCAGAGTCATATATCTCTTGCATTCTGTGGCTGATATACATGAAACCAATGCAAAATCCTTTAAATTTCAAGATCATCTTGAGGGCTGTGGTAGCAAGAGTGTCATCAATTAACATCCCACGGAAATTCTCAATTTGGAAGGCAAAACAGGAATAATAAATATGTAAGCACATATATCTATACAAAAGCTCCAGTCTGAGCCTTGCGTATAACATCTTGAGGTATAGCTTGATCTTAAGATCTGAAACTAGATTAGCACCGAGATGTGCAAACTACTTACGGATGTCTGTTCTCTGCATTTGCAATATAAGTTCTTGCACAAAACTTGGCTCCTAAACTCTGTTTATGTGCCTCATGTTGTATGCTCTCTGAAAAGGAAGAGAGAGAAAGAAATTAATAATTTTAAAAAATGTATTCATACCCTCTCGAGGAACTGGCACTATATGTGTTCCTTAGTTATACAGGTAACTTCACTAAACTCTATTTGGAAAAAGATAGCAATTAGACTTTAAGGCACAACTCTGCAAGTCATATGGTTTTAGCATAATTTTAGAGGCTTTAAAAAAAGAGATAAAAATAACAGCTCAGATATTTCTGGCAATATATTATTAAAAAAAAAAAAATATTTTGCTTTGCGGTCCCAGTAAGGAATCTCTGTTATAACACTTGAACTTTGTTATACCATGTGGCCCAGCAGTGTCTGTCGAATGATGGCCAGACACTGCAGGAGATTTAATGATTTAGTGGACTCTTCCCATCCAGTGTTTAATCTCCCAGTATATGCTTCCTGGGCAGTAGCTCCTGATAATATTTAAACTGAGACTTTTCGTCTGAAAGTAGCAGTTCTACCTGACACAAAAGAAATCCTCCCTCCTGACTGAATCAGTAAGATCTGTGTTAAGTGACAGCTTGTCTCATCTGGCAGTTTCTCCTTGAATACCTTGCTGGCCCCTCCCAGAAAACATAGAACTATTCTGGCAAAGAAATGGGACTGAAAAGAGGGTTCTTTGTTCCCTGAGTTGCTGTATGGTTTGACAGGGAAGATATAAAGATCTCTGTAGGTCACTGAAGGTTACTGTTTCCTCTGGCATTGTTGATTTGACAAATGAAGAGAAAACAAACACCCCAACCATAGGAACAGAATGGCAGGATCATTGCAAATCCAGAAGCAGATGACACTAATAAACAACTGAAGGTAAGCTTTCAGTGGCATCCAAAGCAGCATCCGACTGAGAATCCGGACCAAAACTTTCTCTGGAGATTTATGTAGGACAAAGAGCTTTTCTGTTCTTTCTTTGGGCACCTGATGCTAAATCCAGATGGCTGACTCCTGGTATTGGACACAATGTCTGCCCGATCATTTGTTGTGCAAATATTTTCCCTCAGCCAAAAGTAAGCCCTTTTTTTTGTATTATTGAACACAGATCGAGGGAGCAAGCAGCTACATTACTTGTTCACTCATTCACTTATTCATCTGAGTAAGTTAAGAAAACAAACACATCAAATTTCCCTCTCTCTAATCAATACATAAGCAAGATAGTAAAAAGGTTTTAAATCAGATTAAAGCTATGTCTATATTAAATAGAACACTTCTTTTAAAGGCTTTTCTTTTTTCTGTTTGGGTTTTTGGTGTTTCTCCCCCAAATAAAGGGTGTTGCACTGTCTGTACTCTGTATGAAATGATTAGGCAGAGTTATTCTTATCTGAAACCTGTAAAAACAACTCTCCTTTATTTAAGAAGATAATAGCTGTTTCATCAAATTTCATTATACTTTAACTGAATTTATTGTAAAATAATTGTAAGAAGGTGTACTTTTTTAACTTGCCAAAGTTATAATAAGAAGAACAAAGATTGGATATAGGTCCTCTCCCTATCTCAGGACTGCTTAGCCCATATGTGATGGCCACTGTCTAATCGTAGATCCCACAGATTCGTGGTTAAAAGACAGAAAAGACTAAAGCTCTCACTATACAGAGCCAGAATGTGAAGGGAAGTGATACATATTAGGAAGAAAAGGTCTCCCATGGCTTCAAGTAGAGGTGGGGGGATTAATCCCTGCTTCACTGTCCCTCATTTTGCTTATGAGGAGAAAATCATCTCAACGCAGTGGACTGGGGTTTGTCTTTTACCTGCAGGCCCCGTGAAGCTGGCAGGGTGAGGTGTGTGACTGGGACATTGGCAGCTCAAAGGACTCATATGGCCCATAGGCTCCCCAGATTAGAGGAAAATGCTTTTGTACAGTTAACTTTGTCCTTCTGCAACCAGTCAGTGCAAAGGTAGGAGACAGGATGTTGGAGAAGGAGGGGTTACCACAAAGAGCATAAAGCAGAGGTGCAATTTGCTACGTACAACACAGTAGGCCCATTTGCGTATGAAATGCATTATGTGCTTTAGCTTGAAAACAAATAATTCCTTCTTCTAACTAATCCCATATGAAAAATAATAAAAAGTCAACACAATGAATTAACTCTTTCAGAGAATTAAAAACACAGAGCTACATCCTGAACTCACAGTAGCTGGACATAGATTCTTTAAAAAGAAACACAAAACAATGTTTTTCATGTCGTACCTATTATGCTAGAACAAATGGGGAAAAGCAACAGAACATACTTTGTCCTAAGCAAACAAATTAAAGATTTACTGCTGCCCAGTCTCAAGAATCGTCTGCCATGTGTAACTAGATTCTCCAAACACTGCATGTCACAGCAACAAAACCAGTGTCATAACAGTGGATAAATGAAAACAGAATTTACCAAAACTACCTTTCTCATTACCAATGTAAGGGAGCTACCTTACCTTCACTTGCCACTTCATTCTCACTGCCTCTGGCTACCATGGACTCTTGGGCCCATGTTAGTCCTTGTGCTGAGGAGAGCATTTCGTGCGTCTGCCAGGTCCTCTCCATTTCAAATCAGTGGATGAAGTGGGTTCATTTTGTGACCAGGAATGGAAGAAGAAACCTCAGCATCTGAGCAGAGACTAGTTCTGCTTGAAGACTCCTCCACTCCTTCTTAATTTCCTTCCTTATCTTCAAGTCCTTCCTTTTGCTGCCCTCTATTTTGTCTCTCCATAGTTTATGTCCTGCACTCTCTTTCTCTTCATTCTTCGTGTTTCACTTGATGCTTACTCTTACACTCTCTACATCACCATCTTCCTTCCCCACTATTTTTACTTCTTTCCATTTCTCATCTGAATTGCCAGATTTTGTCCTGCTATATATTCCTTTTCCAGCTCCATCCCTTTTTTTTTCCTTGCTTTTACACATTGCACAGTTACATTCATCCAGTTATCATTATTTCTGCTGACTACACTTTTCATTATCTCTGTTCCTTTTGCTTCCACTTTTGCTGAAGTTTTCAAGTCCTCCTCTGATTTCCTTTTTTCCCTGCCTCTGTCCCTGTTATCCACTCTCTGTCTTGAATACTTGACTCACACAATTATGGATATCTGAATAGAGTTAGATTTGAAGTACATACCCAGAGTAGAGCTCCAGGAGGTCATTGTATCACTTTAGCAGTCATGGTATGCAGCTGGAGAAGATTTAAGAGCAGTGACAGTTGGTCACAATCCAGTGTTTCAGTGTGGACAGTTGGTCACATAATCTGCCAATGATGTATGTGTGCATATTCTCTCTGACTTCCTTGATGAGTTTAAATCCAGAGAATGGACCTGTAGCTTTCAAATTAATTATAATGGAAAAGCATTCAGGAGAGGAGTCAAAACCATCAGACGATAAGAAGTGCCCTGTTGGGTGAAGCGCAGAACTCCGTCCCCAGCAGTGGCTGAAGGAGAGTGTATTTAGGGAAGGTATGTGACCCGGCCATTTCGTGAGATGCATTTCCCTTGTACTCTCCAAAAATCCAGAGCATGTAAAACAGGGATGAACCCTCTAGCCCTCCTTTGCATATTCTTTTTATGAACTGGTCGTCCACAGGTTTATCTAATCCCTATTGAACCAGCAAATGCTCTCTGTATCCACCATGTCTATGGCCAGCTGTTTATTACCTATGGTGAAAAGAAGTACTTTTGTCCTTTTACCTGTGTTAGACCGGTCTCCTACCAATTCCTTTTGTACATAGCAGTGACCAACACTGCCACATCTTCACTATTTTCATAATTCTCTGAAACTTTTTCAGCTGACCCTCTCAGCTATCTCCAAACTGAAGAGTCCCAGCCTTTCTAGACTCTCCTCACTTGATCTGTTATTAAATGCTGGAAAATGAGAAAACCTGATGGCAAACTCGGGTGGCAAAGACATCAGTGTGACTGAAAAGGTCCTGGGAAAGGAAAGGGTTTTGAAAAATCCCCAGTTATTTCCCTGAACTGTGCTTCTTTTCCAAGCTTGGTGAGCAAGGAGCACTTGGTCACTAACACTCAAAAACCAGATTTTCTTTCCTGCCTTTATATGGCGTATTAAGAGCTTTCTGATTCTTTAGACTTTTCATTCCTATTTCTAATGAACTCTGCTAAGGCACATGATGTCAGGGTCCTGAAGGCATCCATGTACCTTACTTGCCCTGACCAGAAACCTGGGGCTGCCCCCACCCTGCCCACAGCCCAGGACTCCATTTCAGCCCCCTGGGGCCACCAATCTCTGCTCCAGTGATGCTGCAGCATCTCCAGCTCCCCACAGCCCTGCCCTGTCCAGCCATGGGCCCCACTGATCTGGACTCTGACCTACAGACTGACTTCCCAGCTTGACCTCAGGCCCACCTCATCACTATGGATCTACCTGGTCATCACTGGCCCTGATCCTGACCCCAACCAGCCACTTGACTTCCTGGCTGGACTATGGACCTGCCCCATCACCACACACTTGCCCAATGACCTAGGCTCTGGGCTGAAGCTGGTGCCACCTCTGGGTTTATGCTGCTCCCTTGCTGGTGGTGGTCAGATGGGCCCTGCCCTGCTGGTTCCCTGCCCAGCTGGCTGCTGGTATTGCATTCAGCTGCCAGGTCTCCAGCCCTTAGTGAGGAGCCAGTCCTTGCTGCACCCTGATGTGAAAGGCAAAGTCTGTAATTAGCTTCCCAAGGCATGAAAAAGCATACAAAATACCAAAATTATCTTTAATCTGCCTTTCATAGAATCATAGAAT
>VZTL01053336.1:0-37949 GCA_013400535.1 Scopus umbretta | reverse complement strand
CAAAACAAAACAAAAAGAATTTATGTATCTCATCAGCTTGCGGAACTAGGGATAACTGCATCAAGTTCTGCTGGGCAACTGTGGATTTTCCCTTTCTACTGGTAAATTTCTAGCCCTGGAAAATTGCAGATGTGATGCTGGATCTTCCTTCCTTTCACCCTTTTAAATGAGCAGCACCTTCAGCCTTTTAGAGTACTTCCTACAGTTGGGTGTAGAGGGAGGACATTGTTTCTATCCAGGGGCTTTATTTTTTAGCATTTTTGAAGCTGTCTGTGGATCTGAATTGCTTTCTGCAACTGTCCTGCTGAAGCATGCTGATATCTTACCTGTAATCCACCAGTGTTTCTTCCCAGACTGTTAAATGCCACGGCTCTCCTTGACACATCTATCTGTATGACCTTGCCCCCAGGATGGCTATGGCAATTGCAGGAATCCTTTAGAGAGACAGTTGTCAGCCTACGAACAGCATCGGCTTTTTTTTTTTTTAAAGCACAGATAATTCTGACAGCTGGATGTAACCACACGGTGGTTGTCCTGACATTGTTTGCAAGCTGGTCACAGTCATTCCTGACTAGGAGCTGTTAAACTGGAACTCAGACTCCAAAGGTGTTGAGTGACATGCTGTTGTCCTAACGTGTCAAGCAACAAGTGCTGTCTTCTGGCAGCCTGAGCTTACATATCGGCTCCTGTCAAGGTTTTAGAGTCTGCTATGGCAACTGTCTGCTCTGGCTTTGCTCGTCCTCAGAGCCCAACTACTTACTGCTGCGTTGTCACATGCTAACTAATATAAGCAGCAAGCCTCTCTCCGATTTGCTACAGGACAAGGGAAGTCTGTGCATTGCAAACTTCACACAAATTAGTACACTCTTCTCTGCCAACAGTGCTGTACAGAAGCAATTTTTTTTACTTCAGAATGCTTCTGTGCCAATGTTGGTGTGATAAAACAAAGCATGAATAAATTGAGATGTGCCCGCAACAGAGAGAGAGGTGGAAAATGCTTTCTTTGCTAAGAATACAAGTGTTTCATAAGAAGCCACAAAAGCATTTTGGGAGGCAACAGCGCCATTTTTCCTTGGAGTTCAAGTTTAAAACCCTGTTCTTCTCAGCTTGTTCCAGGTTGCTGTGTGGTATAATACCACTGCACAGATGAAATGCACACTTGTTTGTGTCTATACTTCTTTCTGCTGGTTAACAATGGAAGTGAGGGGAGGCCTGGAGCTCACGTGGGCTCCAGCCTCTTGTGTGTGGCAGGATGCCCTGACGCCATACTGAGATTCATCGTCTCTATGTCTGTGGGCAGCTCATTTCCCCTACGGGTCAGTTCTGCTTTCTCCTCAGAGTACGAACTTGTGGCACAGAGCACGAGAGCACAGGCCAGATCCTAACAGTGACCCAAGTGCTACAGCACTCCGCTCCGAGGCAGACGTGTCCTGGAGATGTACTTGGAGTCCAGTGTTGAGCTACCAGGGCACCCTGTCCTGTGTAGGGGATGCAGGTGTCTCAGCATGGGGTACTCAGCTGGATCTTGTCCTTTGAAGTTACGCAGGGACTCAAGAGCTTGATCTGCTGGATGCTCTTCAAGAAGAGGGAGTTAGTCAGGAGGCAGGTCTTTCTGTGCCTGGTTTCTGGATCCTTAACATATTTAGGCATGAGTGAAAGTGACAGGACGCTCAACTAGATTGCGAGTGAGCCAGCTGTCACGATTCAGTATGGCACACCTGGATGTGCCACCGGGCTCCCCACGAAGCCACTCCTTACCCTGATTCTGTCGGTATCCTCCAATCTGGCTGGATTTCCTGATGAAAGGCAGGCTTTATTTCAGGGTCGGTGGTGGCTCCAGGTGTAAGGATGGCAGGTTTGAGAAGGTGGTAATCTTGAGTGCACTCTCCTGCTAAACTGGAGGTAATAAGTCAGCGACATTTTCACCTAAGCCTGCTGCAAGCAGAACTGCCTGGCTGAGCGCTGCTGGACCAGGCCCCAGCCCTAGGGGAAAGATGGGCTGATCTCAGGTGAAACTTCTTTCTGCTTCTGAGGTATAAATAAGCAGTGGGTTTTTTGTAGTGCCTTAAATATGATAGATTTCATCTACTGTTTTAAACAAAGCTAGTGAGGAGACCCTGGTCTCTGACGCAGCCTTGGCAGAAATAATGGTCAAAACATGAAACAGAAGGCACTAGCCCAGGACAATACCCAAACTGGGGAGGGTCACTTCTTCATCGGGGTCATCACTGGGAATTGTAGTAGTCTGGGGGCAGATGATTTAGCTGTACAGGCAGAGTCATCTAAACAGGAGAAAGAATCAGAAAAAAATAAGGGTATTTCAATCTGATGAGCATGCTTGCCTTTGTTTTTCAGTTTTCGTGCATGGAAACATTTTCCAAAACATTTTGAGCTTGAAAAAAACTGGCACTGAGCAACAGTTCTAATGGAATAAATAAAATCCTGTCTAATTCCAAGTTTTCAGGAATTCTGCTGTTTCTCAAAATCATTCTGCAGTGAGAGAAAAATGTCACAAGAATATTTTTTAGTCACAAAATGAATGTAAAAAAAGACTGATCATTTTTCTTTTAGCTCAAGAATAATTTTTGGGCTGAGCCTGAATATTAAAAATGTCATACTAAATGGCAACTTTTCTGAAAACTTGAAAGTATGTGAAAGAAGGAGATTATGCTGACAGATGTTTCAGAAACCTAATTAATGAAGCCCTGAAATGAAAAAGGCTGAGAACAATTTGGCTTCTTATATGAGAAGAAATAACATAACATTTCAAAAGTAATAAAAGACCAATCACCCCAAGAACTTCAGACAAAAAAGAAGTATTGTAAAACAGGAGTTAGGCTTCTTGTCTAAACATATCTCTGGATAGAACTGTCTGAAAGACCATGATTATATTTTGTGACAATTACTGAGGTTTCAGGATTTTCGTACATTCTGCATTAGCAAACAAAACCTTTTGAGTAATTTTGATGTTGAAATAGCTCCTTTAGGAATCTGTAGGTGTTCTAGTTAAGGCTGTTCTTCCCTCCTACTGGTCAGAAATTAAGAGAGACCAGATTGGTCTGAACCTCAGAATCTTTTCATCCAAACAAGTAAATCTTTAGAAGTGCTTCAGTGTCAATGAAAACTGCCTATTTGAACAATATTTTGTTTTCCTGAAGCTATTCCAAGTGGCTCCAACTTCATCTTGCACGTAATAGTTTTGCACAAAAGAAAGATGCATTTAATCTCAGCTGTAAGTGCATGGATTTGCCAGTTCTGTACTGCTGCTGTTTGTGAAAAATGGCTTTGCCTTACTGTATTTCTTTTCATCATTCTTAGTGGCTGATCAACTTCCGATAATGTGGTTACTTGATCTTACTCTGTGAAATTACAATCCGTTATCTCTTCAGGATATGTTCTAGGAGGGGGATTAAAAAAAAATGCTGTCAGTAATATATATACTCGGTTGAAATTAAGTAGGGACATGAAGTAAGCTTACACTGCTGCAAAGTAGAGGGTATCAGCACCTGTCCTTCATTAATCTGCTCAGTCCTCTTTACACTGTGAAGTGGCATGATGACATAAAGCCACAGTGAAATAATGGAAACATTTTGTCTGTCCATGCTTTGAGGACTCTCATCCACCGAGATGCTGCCTTGTTGCTTGCTTTGCTGCTGGACATGAGCATGGCTGCTGAGATTGACAGGGAGCTCATCACAGTGACTTTCCTCAAGTAATCAATGGCACATTAGAGTGCACAAAGCCTATTGTCAAAGCCCGAAATGAAGCCAAACATTTGGAAGCAAGTTTCTAACCTTTGTTAACTGAGGTGCCATTTTATTAGGCAGAATTGATGATGCAGCAAGGGGATGTCACACCATATTAAGGGCAATGGAAAAATTTGTTGCTATTGAAGGGCAAAGGCTGCTTAAGGAGATGCTAAAGGGTAAATGTAATGCTGTAGGGAAAAGTCTGCAGGTAAAGGTCAGTGGAATTTTCCTTTAAAGTAGTTCTTGGACAAGTTTGGGAAACATTTCTTTGTCTGTTTTCTAAAACTGCTTTCTAATCTTTGCCTCCAAGAAAGAGTGGGGTACAACGCATATTGTCTGTGTAAGGACTTAAACATGAACGGTGTTGATCTACCTGTCTGACTGCAAAATGCCAAGACTGGTTTAAAAATCGTAGACTTTGTTTTGGAAAAAAAAAAAGTATCTTTTTTTCTAGACCTTCTGAGGTCAAGTTTTCAGACATTTCTGTATGTTTCTAAGGGCTGCATACTTACCTAAGTGAAAAAGAATAACAAAATATATAAGTAAAAAAAAGACATTTCACATAGCCACATACTTCAAAATGTCATCTGTTTAGGGGAAAAGACCATCACATGCCTCACATAATGACAGTTAATAACATCAGGAATAGCACAATTTGTACTGATTTAATTTAAACAAGAACTGAAAATTCTTAGCTGCAAGTCTGTAAATATACTATTTATGTCTATAACATTAAAAGATTGATCTAGCAGTTCACCTACAAAGATTCCTTTGGGTCTCTTCATCAGCAGGAGCATCTCCTCAGGCTTCTTCTGTGCTGCAATCCAACAGCTGTCTTTTACATTATATCCTGGCTGTCATCAGATTTGAGTTCTGATTCATGCTGTACTTATTTTGGTAGAGAAGTAGGTGTGTGTGTGTGTGCGACAGGGGCTGGGGGTGGAGGTTTCACTTTGTACTTCTTGCAGATGGAATTACCGTGCCTGTCTGTTGGCTTTGCTTATTTCTCTTGTCTCTTGTGGATATCTGTGAGGGATAAAATAAGCGCCAGATTTGGATTTGATTTGCACTGTGAACTTGCTTCTAATTGGCACCACCCACACCAAAGTTTACAGCCAACATTTCAGTTTTCAAAGCCAGAAGGATAAAGTCAGGCTACTAGAGTGAGATTTTAAACAGCTGGCAAAACTCCACTGCTGTGATAGTCAGTGGTAGAAACTTCTTCTGTAGGGACAAGGTGGGCACTGGAGATCTCTGGGCCCTGCTTGCAAGCTGTTCCCTGGACTGTCCCTTCTCACAGCCTCTGAAGGATGTCCCTGACTGAGGCTTGTGGCTTTTGGCTGGGTAACGTTTCCATTGCGCAGCTCACAGGGGCAGAGAGGCTGTCATCCTTTGCTGAGGAGCCCTGCCAGTATAGCTGAAGGGGAGGAACATGGGTGTATATCACGTTTGCCCTGTCCCTTAGCACCGATGAGGTCTTGTTCTTACTTCAGCATTATTTAAAATAGCTTTAGGATTGTTTTGTATTACAGAGTTAGTGCACTCTCCTGTGCCTTTCTATCTTGTCCATTACTTGTTTGTTAAGAGATTTAGCTTCAAGAGAGAAAATTAAAGTACCAAGTAGTTCTAGTAGTAACACTGTGGAGCTGCTTCTAAGTGGCTTTTTTGTGTGTATGCACATGTAGATATGCACATGTAGATAGAATGCTTTAAATTGATTTTCAGGCTGATGATGTAGGCGTGTGCAGGCAGAGAAATCCCAGAGGTTCATGCAGGGTTTTTTGGTTTTGCTTCTGGTTTTGTTTTTGTTTCACCATGCAGCCTTTATAAACAGTATTTGGGTATAGCGATATCATATTTCACATACTATATACTGCAATCTTAGATCTACGTTCTTCATTTCTAACAGCTGGGATCACATGGTTAAATTTCTCCTATGCTTCAGAAATTCATTCTAGTTGTTACTAATACGATATGGATAACAGAATAAAACCAAATATTTAAAAGCATTAGCCCCCCAAATAATCTGCTAAACCTGTTCCTAAACTCTCAGCCAGATGAAGCCAGGAGCCAGACAAACAAATTATTGTTAGTGTTTTTCCAAATAGAGTACATTGTATCAGGTTCTTAAATCCTTCCTTGGACACCCTGGTAAAAAGAGGCTGAAAACATAGCTATACTCCTGCCTGACTCTGAAAACATGAACTCCAAGACTGAAATGGGGAGATGCGGAGCAGGGCTGGTTAGACCAAGCGCAGTACCAGGTCCCTGGCCTGCACAGCTGCTAAACAGGGGTGGTGAGGCCATGGGGCATGGTACGTACCACGTGAACTATTGGTTCAGACCTCCTTAGCCAGGGGATCTCATGGCTTGTTTGCAACGCGGTTGAGCACTTGGTCTCAGCATCTCCTTCCCCAGCAAAATGAATGGCGGAATCTCCAGAAATAGGACACAGAAGTGAGTATGTGTGACCTTGGGAATCCGCTTTGCTGTAGGCTGCGTGACCTGCAGGACCAAACCCCACGTACTTTGGGCTCTGGAGTCTTGCGTCTTGGGGACATTCTTCAGTTCTTTGGCATCACAAAGCCGGTGGGAAAGGAATAACTCTGCTTCCACCAAGCATTCAAAGTGTATGTGATAAAAAAAGCGATGTGTGAGGGGCTGCTGACAAGCATCTGGACTAACAGAGATGACCCTCTGCTGCTGACTTAACAGTCAACATTCTGCAGACTGAAGGGAGGTGACCAGTTCTCTGGGGAAGGAGGAGTACAAAACATGACCAAAGATGAAAAGGAACTTCAGAAGCGCCTTAAGGCCCCAGCTGAGATCTTGTGAAATCCCTTTGTGCAAAATGCACAGCGCGAGAGCGCCTCACACAGAGAAGGGATGTGAAATGGGAAGGGAAAAGCAGTTCCCTAACACCTTACAGGAAATCAGTATCATAAGCAGAAACTGAATGCTAAGTCGTAGTCCCTGCCCAGCTCTTCGTTACCTGTTTTGTCATGACCTGCAGAGGCTGATGCTTGTTTCAAGATACTGTATTAGAAGGGTGCAAACAGTCAACTACAGGTGTTGCTTTCGTTGTGAAAATATCAGCAGTTAAACAGAAATAATTAAACAGAAATAATGGCCATGCTGCATGCTTTGGGGGCCGGCATCCCCTCCCTCCTGGAAAAAATGCCTTTCAGACGGATGGTTTAACAAAATGATGGCTTAACAAAATGCCTGCCCGTCTGCAAAATGGCTCATGTCAGGCAAGTGCCAAGTGAGGAGAGGAGGTAGAGCTACAGTTTGAGAAGAGTTATGCCCATCCTCGTGGCCCCTTGAAAATATCAGCCCCTTATATGGCAGGAAATTCAGTGCAAGTTGAAGCTGTCAGAGATGATTTAATTATTGCTGAGTGCTCTTTGACTCCTCTCAGAGTCCCAGAATGAAGCTGAGGTCAGGGACTCAGTGACTGCTGGCTACTAGCCCTGCCACAGCTCCAGGAAGCTGCCGTGCCAGCAGCTTGTGCCCACGTAATGCAGATCAATAAATCTCACTGTAGGACTGCTTGCTTGTCCCCATGTGCTGGGACTCCCCATCTCCAGTGTTGGGGACTGAGATAAGGTACATCTAACTGCATTAAAGGGAAGATGTGCTTTTTGTCCAGAAATTAATGTTTCCTTTCTATGTGCACTTCCTCATCGTATGGGCTGAATTACTTCACATCAAGGCAGAACATCCAAACCCATGGATGACATTTCAAGCAAGTGCAGCACTTGTCACATTTAATGGCAAAATCTCCACTGCTTTTATGCATCTCCCTTTTAGAGCTTAGGTTATCAGTGGTAATTCTATCCCTGATTATTTTTGGTAGAGTAGCTCTCACCCACCTTGTATGCAAGTAATATGTTTGTTGTAGACATAGTGCTGCAGTCTAATCCTAGACCCATAGTTCAATACAGTGAGGAAAGGGCCAGTCACCTTCAGGGAAGTCCTACTGGTTTATGTCGGCAAAGGTTGTAAAGATTGTTGTTTACCAGGATATTGAAATGGCATATGATCAGCTTAGATGGAAAAAATAAAAATACATTTTTATAAGCATTTTCCTGGAGTTGTTTCAGATATTCAAGTGTTTGTTGGTCAGTAATAAAATTCAGATCATTTAAATGTCTGAAGTATATCAACAGCTTTTTTTTTCAGAAGCAGCAGCTCAAATGTCATCATTTTAAATAACTTTATAAATATACCCACAGTAATGACTGCAATGCCAGTTCCTTGTACACACAGAAATTAGCCATGATTATCAATATGATTCTTTATTACTTTTGAATGGAAATAAATTTAGACATTTATTAATATATGCTATTACAGCTCACTGATTCATAGATTTTATGGCTAAAAGGGGATATTATACCAGTTTGTCTCATCTCTTGTACAGCAGTTTATACAGTTTTCTTATAGCAGTCTGTTCAAATAAGTGAATCTTACACTCCGAATTTAGGACCTCTGTGTTCTGTGGTCTTTACCGGGCTTATTTTTAGTAAGCCCTTTACAGTCAGCCCATAATTTGTCACTCTCCACATTCCTACTAGCTTATACCAAAATTTCTGCTTGCCGCCAAAGTGGTGGTTCCAAGGTGGTTTCGTCTAAACTCGGAGACAGGTGTACTTCTTTGACCACAATATAATCTTGTTCAGGTCTCACAACAGTTCTTTTTCTTTAGATGCTGACTCGTTTTGCATGAATGGCAGGACACTAACTGAGTTCAGGATAGCCAAAATTTAATCCTTATTTGTATTAGGTGACCAATATTGTTATACATCTGCATTCCCACAGTCAGGGCTTTCCACTAACAAAGCCAGTGAAGGCATTCAAAGGCTGCATGCTGCATCGACAAGTTACAGGGACTTTTCTCTCAGACCTTAGCCACACGGAAGTTTGTCATGTCATATGGACACAAAGCATCTTAGTTATGAGTTGGGGCTAGCCTCAACACAGGCTAGCTCTTGGTATTGCAAGTATTTTGTCATTGCAAATGCCCAGTCCTGTTACCACTGAGCTCAGACCTGTTCACGAGTTCAGCCCCTGCTAATTCGCTCTTTCCTTCTCCTGTGTCTTTTCTGTATGCCTATAAGCAGGACACATTTCATGTATGCAGCCTTGATTCTCCAGAACTTAAGCACATATACAACTTGGTTTAGCACAGATTATTCCATCAACAGCAACTAGATAACTCATACACGTGAAGATGAACGTATCTGTGAATATTGTCAGGAGAGGAGTTTTAGTTTGGAAATTGCCTTCCTTTGGGGGTCCCCATCACTCTTATTTTTAATTCTTGCAACAACTCAGTAGTTAGTTTCTCTGTTATTTCATAGAGCTGCTTGTCATATATCGCCAGGCAAGATCTGGTGACCACTAAATTTTCTGTAAGTTAAAGCAGAATCAAAGAATCAAAGAAGAGAGACCTGTTCTCTTCCCACCCTAACTCCCAGAGCGGGTATTAGTTGTGTGGTCACCTTTACCTTGTGGACAGTTTTTTTTCACTTAATTAAATTTCCTTACTGTCACAAACCTATATGATTTTAAAATAGTGATCATAGTTTCCCTGAGGTTTTACCATGTAGAAATGTATTCAGAACTTACTCTGTGTCTGCACTGGAAGGAGCTGTCTGCAGAAATACACGGTGCCCTTCTAACACTAATTCTAGGAAATTTAGGGAGACTCTCAGGGTGGAAAAATGCTGCTCCTTCTATTAAATCCTATTTAAAAAGTCATACAAGTTAACAATAAGTTTAAACAAGGTTTGGGGAAGCCCTTTTAGAGAAAATTTGTTGTTTTAAGTAATCCTTATTTTTACCATTAAGGCTACTTTTGTTTTGCCTCAGACTTGCACTTGTACAAGATCCTCTCTATATTTGCAAACAACCCCTAAATTTTGCTGATGAACTCCTGGCATTTTATTAGTAAGTGTTTCTAGAATAGATGACATCTGATGTAATTTCGTAGATACATACTATGGGTGCATACATACACACACATATATAACATATATATATATATATGCATACCTATACATATGCAAATATGTGGACACTTTTAAACACCTGTCTCAGCAGATAACAGTGGAATTTCCTGCATTCATTCCTGATTCCTTTGGGGCTCTGGAATTTCAGGATCTGACCTGTTCTAATAGGGAATCTCTAGACATGTTGTTTCAAATACTGGTTTAAATAAAAAGAAAAAATAAAGCAGCAGCAATACAGCACATCACAATAGCGGGTTAAATATAGCTGTGGATTACGGAGCCATTGTTTTCACTCCTGCTAAATAAGACAGTACTCTCAAAATGGAATGCCACTTGACCTTTCACGTCTCATCAGTCTGTGACTGTATTTAACTGATGCAGGGAGGAAACATTTCCCCCCTGGAACTGTCCCCTGGTGATATGACGATCACTACGGCTGGGTCACACCATGCACAGGAAGCAGAAACCCAGCGCTCCAGAACACAAGAGGGATCTTTCAGCTCATGGAGGAGCTCTGTCCACGTCCCACAATGACACACGCTCTTTTTTCAACTTCTCTCAGCTTGTGCTCTCTGCTGGCCATCTCAAATCACCACCAGTGCTCAAACATTCAAAAATCACTTACTTTGAAGTGGAAATTCTTGATGTGCAAAGCAAGAAGCAGATCTGCATTGTGGACAAGGTAAGTGTATCATTCTAGCACGCTGGGGCTGTGCCTGGTTCACACAGTGCTACTGCAGGGACTCTGTTTTCACTCTGTGGTGGTCTTCTTCTGTAATAGAAATACTTTCATTGTTTTCTCTGGAAGACACTCAGAACTTCTCGTTAGTCCCAGGATTTTTACAAATAATCCAACAGTGGTTTCTTTTTGACGTCCTGGCTGCTCTGTGGACTCAAGATGTGTCCTTAGGCTGTCTCCTGACACCTAGATTACAGGGTGTATTTCAGAGCATGACACCTAAACGTCTACTGCCGAATGGATATTCAGTTTTAATACTTTTGTAAAGCTTAGCATCTCTGCAATGCTGTGGGTTCCTATTGGTCTCTAAACATACTCAGCTGCGCCCTACTTATCAGATTGGGCAGGAACCTGGCAATTTAAAAAAAATTTTATTTTTAAACAAAGGGTCTTAGCTAAAAGAGGTATTTTTTTAATAATGTGGATCAAAAAATATAAACTACAGTCAAATCGTGTAAGTAGGATGAGAGGACTGGGTAGGAAGGAAGTTTACAACACAGTAAACAACAGCTGAAAAAATGTTTCATAAATATTTTCATCATGGTTTTTGTGATTCATTGGCCCTCAGCAGAAAAGCTGGTCTCTTGCATGCCATGAAAATGGGAATCCTAATCTATTTAGACTATAGGATTTTTCAGTAACATAGTAGAGCTTTGAGACTTACTGTTTTGCTAGAAGAAAAACATAAAAATAAAAAAGTCCCTTATCCTCACTGGCAACAGCTGGAACTGGTGGATAAGTTTGCTTCAAACGTTTGATTTCGTGTCTTTGAAATATGCAGGGCGGAATACTACCAGATTTCTAGTGTTCTTGATTATTTAAAGGGTGTTTTTGCAATCTGTATGCCTAGTTAAAGGTAAATGTCTCATTTATTCATTCTTAATGGGGCAAAATATTTTTTGAGATTTTTTTTAATCTAGCCAAAGTGGAAGCACGTACAAAATGGTCAAACAAATATGATGACAATTACTACCAGTTCTAATGATAGTGTTTGCATTATTTAATTTACTGAGTGATATTTATGCAGTTATAAAAAAGGTTTATCTAAATATTATACTGAACAAGGTTTCAATCCAAAAAAAGACTGAGTCTGTTTCTTATTGTAAGCTTTCCTATAGTATCATTAAAAGAAATACATTAACAGAAACAGAATTAGTCCAAGAGCCACATTTCAGGAATCCTGCAAGGAAGAACAGTAGTCTGCTGGGACAACAGCAGACCTGTGTTTTAATCTTTATTCTGAATTTTGATGAGCCCGAACATTTTCTACACCTTCTCAGACTCTGCCCCGTAGCAGTGGAAAGAGAGTTACGAGTAGTGATTGCAAAGTACTCTCTATATAGATGTAAAACAGACACAGAGGAGCAATAGCAACTGTAAACTGAAAGCATGTGCTCAGGAATCTATGTTCAATTTACATGTCAAATGGCCAGCAGCAAGGACCCTTTTTTTTTTTTTTTTTTTTTTTTTGTCACAACAACCCNTTTTTTTTGTTGGCACAGTACCAAGGGATTGGTGCAAGTATAGTGTAAGGCTGAGATTTCCAAGACTGCCTTAAATATTTGGATTTTGAATGCACATTCACCTGGCTAAGTCCCTTAATTTGCTTGGATAATCCCTTCCTAAGGCAACCATGAAAGTACAGAAGTTGAGTTCCTTACTTCTGTGAACACTTATTATTGGTGAACTTCATTTCAGTTGGTTATTAGAGCAAACAAGAGACCATTTTACTGGGTTATGCATAACCTTCTGCTTAATTAAATACAACATTGATACAGACCCAACATGACACTTCTAATACCTGTTTTCTGTTTGTAAGATAATTATGATTAGCTTAATTTCTCGGGGTTGCATGTAATTATTACTTGTCAGGATTTATAATAGGAGAGAATAGGAACCATAGACTTTAAAATGTATGTATTTACACTCTTATTGCATATTGTTAGTAGTTCAGATTGTTATGATTTAGCAAACACATTTGTAATATTCTCAGATTAATAAATCTAAAGGGACAAACTGTATTATAATGGCAGAGAGAAGACCCCTTTTTTCTCCACCTAATGGAAACTCAGAGGGAGTGATTAGATGATTAATGCTATGTGGTTAAATACCAGTCACTGCTTCCAGAGCATTAGGTTCTCTGAGAGTGTTGCATATGCATACGAAGCCTATTCAGATTAGTGGGACCTCTGTACAGTCTGCAAAATGATGATACATCTAACTAGTTTTGGTATTTCGAATGAAAAGATGTCTTGTGTTGTGTTGGGATTTAGAAGAGGTATGTTCAGCTGTGTGATCTTGAGCAATCGATTGACATCAGTAGGCTCTGGATCCAGCATAAGTAACTGTGAATTAATTCATCTGTAAAATGAAAACAACAATATCGCCTTTGGCTTTCTTACCCATTTTACACTTTGGGTAAGGATCAGTCATTTAATGTAAGTGAGCTGAGTGGTTACTACAAGGTCCTGATCGTCTTTAAGATTGGCTTAAAGGAACAGAATAAATACATATTTGCCAGTTTTTTAAGCCTGTAAAATACATTCTCATCATACTGCAGGCTTTTCCACAGTGAGGAAAGGCAGAAAGAAATATTGAAAGAAAGTTGTAGAAGAGGAAGACTCCAGACATTTTGTCCCCTCCAGGAGCTGGGTCTTGAAGAAAAATACCTAATCTTGCAAAGTTTGAAGTAAATTCACAAGAGTCAGCAATAAAATTCTTTATAGGAGTATCGTTTCTTTTATTTAATATTGCCAACCTGCTCTGGGGACTTTCTCTGCTATGGATATGACATTATGCAAGTAGTCTGGTGCACACAAGCTTTTCCAGCAAGTTACTTGAAGAATTCGAGAGAGAAATAATAACAGTGTGAGATCTTTTCCCCAGATTTGCTCTTGGTACAGAAATTAATTCTGAGGTGAGAAGTCACGGAGAAGAGGCTTCTGATTTGGGGGATGGGGAGAAAAGGGAGGAAAACCAAACCTGTCTCAAAATTTTTTTTCCAGTTATTCTACAAAATGTCCCCAAACTACTTCTGGCAGGACAGCTGGCACTGGCGATTTATAAACAAAAGGGGGCTACCTTTGACTGTTGGAAAAAGGCTTCAAAAAGGAAAGCTAATTTAAACCTTGGTGACAACCCCATCCATCTGTCCTTAAAAGCAGTATTAAATGCTCAGAGGAGGTACCCTGGGACTGTACTCACATGAGCAAAGGTACCTGCACTCCGATGGGATGACAGCAGGGGGACAAAAGGCGCTGAGGTTTCAAGGAGATGTATGAGCGGCCTCCTGCTCTGTGCGCTGCCTGCCCACGAGAGGGCAAGAGTCCAGGCATGCGGGTCAGTTTGAACAACAGAATCCTGGGTCTTCCTTCCTTCAAGAAGGACACTGATGTGCTGGAGCGTGTCCAGAGAAGGGCAACGAAGCTGGCGAAGGGCCTGGACAACAAGTCTTATGAGGAGCAGCTGAGGGAACTGGGGTTGTTTAGTCTGGAGAAGAGGAGGCTGAGGGGAGACCTTATCCCTCTCTACAGCTTCCTGAAAGGCGGGTGCAGTGAGCAGGGTGCTGGTTTCTTCACCCAAGTAACCAGCGATAGGATGAGAGGAAATGGCCTCAAGTTGCGCCAGGGGAGATTTAGATTGGATATCAGGAAAAATTTCTTTACTGAAAGAGTGGTGAGGCATTTGAACAGGCTGCCCAGGGAGGTGGTGGAGTCCCCATCCCTGGAGGTGTTCAAAAAACATGTAGATGTGGCACTGCAGGACATGGTTTAGTAGGCATGGTGATGTTGGGTTGATGGTTGGACTAGATGATCTCAGATGTCTTTTCCAACCTTAATGATTCTATGATTCTATGATTCCCCACTCCCCAGGGAGGCAGGCCGGTGTCCTCACACACAGCATGGCTTGGCTGTACACAGATCATCTTGCCTGACCTGACATCCCTCTAGAGCCCGGGGAAGAATAGAAAGGTGTTTACCCAAGCACACAAAGGCCTTGCAAGAACTGGTGGCAGAAAGCCATAACTGGGCAAATTTAGGCAAGAAATTTGGCCCATATTTTGACAGTCAGTCAAGGGGTGATAAGTAACAGTTGGGAATACTGTGGATGAATCTGCAGTCACTTCAACATACAAATCAATACTGCATTTTTTTTAAGATGTTGGGTAGTTGAAATGAGTCGTACAGGTTTCTTCCTCAAGGTGTGAAAGAAGTATTCAGCAAGGAATAAATCTCTTCTTTGGCCAGCGTAAAACAGCGTGTGAGCCTAGATGACCACAAGTCTCTTTTTTCCTCACAATGTATTAATTTCTATGGAAGAAATTCCTATCTGTCTGTGAAGAGGTGAAAGCATGTAATTAGTGATTTCTTGTTAGAGATATTTTCAGTGAGAGTCCTAAAATGTCTAAGGATTTTGGCTCCAATATCACTTCCAAAAAGCTATAGAAAACAACAGAACATACAAAATTCATCGTCTTAAAAATGAAAGAAAATAATTCCTTTTTGTGTTTTTTAACAAATAATCCACATTTTTCATTGTCAGCCACAACTTATGAAAAATACATAGCTACTCAAAAACTGGTTTACTTGTACATTATTCCAAAAGCCTGATGTAGGTTAGTTTTAAAGTTATGGATGTGCAGTGATTTGATTTATAAATGCTGTTAAGGCAACTCATAACTGTTTCTGTTATAGCATTCATCGTATAATATTTTTTTCTTCAAATTAACTTGTAGTAAAATGCATTTTCCCACAAACATAGTGCAATGTAATTAATTTTGCATCAGCTGCTTTTAAGGCAGAAAGTGTTACACAATACAGTTTTTACAGAATAAACCACCTTTGGGGAAAATGGCAAAGAAAGCTTTTTCCCATCAAAAACCTCAGAGCTCAGTAGTTTTGTGCTATACAATTTTGCAAGTTAAGCTATAAGCAGAGGTGCAAACTGAGGTTTTGGCTGCTACGCGGTGGCCCTCCTTTCCAGAAAACTTCTTAAGGTCTACAGAAGAGAGCTTGCTTACTAAGGTGTGCAGGACAGAGCCGCTTTTCTTGGTGTGCTGCAAAGATGATGGAAGCTGCTTTCCTACCGTTCCTTAAACCAGCCCTCCAGGCACCAGTGCCCTCTCCCACTGAAATCCCTTTGGAAAACCCAGTTACTGATGATTAAATGTTATGATATATACTGTAGGAACACTTAACTATATGTTTGTGAGTGTAGACAGGCCATGCAATGCCTACAGTGAGAGTCATATGAACATTGTTATTTTTCTTAAATTAAAGGACCTTTGCATAGGCCCTGTCCTTTTGTTACTCATTTTTGTCACACTCAGTGTAACACAAATCTATGCATCCATCCAGCCGCTTACATATACAACTCTTTTTGCTGTTAAATATTACACCATATATGTATTACTACATCTTTTCCCAGAGATGAATTAGGGCTTATTCTGATTACTCTGAAAGGCTCGTCTGTCTCTGAAGGAGCTGACAAGCGTTTTTGTTTGTAAAGCACCTAAAACAAGTGTCCTTGTATATGCACACTATGGCTTAGTAATACGATGGATTTACACTGGCGTGACAACAAAATCAGATACATGCAGAAATGGTATCTCCAGAATCAGAAATCTATTACTCTCGCCTGTGGGTTGCAGCTCTGTCACAGAAAGTGAGCAGCCAAGAACAGTCGTCACCAACTCTCTCTTGCATAGTCACTTCTGGCAAATAAAAATAACTTCTCACATCATGACTTGCAGGTTAGACATACCGCATTCATTTTAGGTGAGCAAATACGATCATTAAGGTAGGCAATGAAACTCTGCAAAGGAACTCTTTGGAACATTGGAACCAGGACACTGCCTTTTACATCAGTCTGTCCTCATTTGCTTCGTTCCAGGGAAGTATAGTAGAGAAGTCCTTTCCCAGGAAACAGATTAGTATTTTCATTGCCTCGTATAGTCTTCTTTTTTCCTAAATTTTGCAATTTTAATATTTCACTTCACAGGACTCTACATTCTTCCTTGTGAAGAATGAGCGGAGCCTGCACACTTCCACAGCAGCCTCATTTCATGCACAGGATTTTTAAGATCATCATCTTTCTCATTCAGGCAATCTGTCATTAAAGATGTCCTGCCTCTGATGCCAAAGATGCCCAGAGGGATTGAATAACCAGCTACGTCAAAGGAGGGGGCTTCCATGAGAAGACTACATGTTGGTGCTGAGTCTCACAAACTAGGGATTCCGACAGCAACACAGGTGAAGGAACACAGACATGAAACTGGCTGGATGTAGGCTCATTGTTGTGGAAGTCCTTTTTTTTACTTCCTTTTGGAAGGAGGATTTCATAGTGTCTTGCGTCTTTTACCGTATGTATTCACAGCATCCAGCACGACGGGGATCTGGTCCCTGCTGGGAGGCACTGCAAGAAAATACATTACATTTACAAACATGTTATGAAGCCTATGTATTTTCTTGCCCGTAAGAATTGAATCTTATGCCTACCCCTCAGTGCTGGAGGTGATGACAGTAGTATTTTCTTCCTCAGTTATTAGTTACACTTGGTAAAGTAGGTAAACATATTCAAAATCTGTTGAAGCAATGCATTACACTCATTTCTTCCTGCTCTACTAGAAATTCACATCATTTTAATGTCAATATAGCTACAGATAGTTTCAGATGAAAAGAGGCAAGTAGACATATTAATTTCTGCTTGCTCTTTGCTGTCATCATTCTTGTTTCAATACGACTTTTTAAATGGAATACCTGGAGAAATGGCCTTTGATTTATCTAGAAGAGAGAGACTGGGGAAGGGAGAAGCTGGTAACTTTAGGGCATTTAGCATTTGTAAAGGTATAATTTAAAGAATTGCAGAATCTGCTACAGAAGACCAATGCTTCACCTGATACTGATTTCCAAAGCTTAGAAGTGCCTTTAACTGTCAGGTTTTATACATCTCTTATTTTAGATAGAAAAGTCTAAGCCTGGGGGGAAGAAAGAAAGAGTGCAATATGATAAATGATCCAAAAAATTTAAGCTTGATTCAAAGTTCAGCGAAAACAAGAGAATGAATTCTTGAGACACCAGTGGTGCTCCAGCTCTTCATGAACACGAGCCATTCTGGCCAACAGTAGAAGCCAGCGATGCTACCAGAGCAGTGAATGTTGCCAAAAGTGTATCTGTAGAGACAGATTCCCAGCCAGTGTGAAAATGTCCTCTTTCCCAACAAAGTTATGACATTTTACCCCAGCTGCACATTTGCGTTATTGCGTCAAAGCTAATTCACAGATTATTGTAAATTATGAATGTACTGGAGCAATATAAGACCATAGGGAGCTGTAGGTGTTTTATTAGTCTAATAGTTAATTAGCACAACCCATGATGGAAATTTAGGTGTATAATGGCATCTTATATAGACATTATTGTAGCATTAAAATACTCCTGCCCATGATTTACTGGTCCATGAGAACATGCTTCAGGTTCTTTCTGAAATCAGACCTGTGATTCTTTGCAAAATACCTAAGCCATGTAGTAATGGATCTATAAATACCTAAAGTATATATTAATGCTATCATTATAACATATCTTCCTGTGTTTAAACAATTTTGGATTTTAAAAAGTCCTTAAAGTGCAAGCTTTCCTTTTTTTAATATATACAGCTCTTCTACTGCACGAGAACAAATCGTGGCAGTCAGAGAATCTGTACCAGAAGTACAGCAAGCATCTCTTCATTGCACTTGGTATGGTGAAAAGTACTTAGATTTCTGAGTGACCTGATGATGTCTAATTGTTCTCATGTATCACCCTCGTTTCCCATTCCTTTCTGCTTCTCAGGTTGATACTTCCCCTCGTGGACCCCAGGGGGCTTGCTGTCTCTCCTGTCTCTCCTGCCTGCTCTCCCCAACATAACTTTGGACCTACTGACCAAATTTAAATACATCTGAAAGAGAACAGAAAAGGCTCAAAAGATTACTGAGTTCCTGCTTGTCTGACAGAACCTAGTGGCCAGGTAGCGCAGTGTTTCAGAGCGGGGAGCACAGGCAGAGTGCAGCCTTCACCCCTGCTGTACACCAGCAGCCAGCTGTCAGCTCAACATGCACCTTCTGACTGGGCAATCAGCAAGTGCATGGTGCAAAAAAGCCCCAGTTTCTTGCCCAGTGGAAACGTCATAGGAGTCAGGGAAGCGATACAGGGCAGCTGCAAAAGGCCTTGGGGGCCTTTATTAGTAGAAAGTAAGGCTTCGATAGACCTGCTACTCATAGAACCACTTGTTTTGCCAATATATGTTCTCCTGCGAATTTTCTTTTGAGTTGGTTGATCTCACTCTTGCTTTTTGTTTTCATACAGTCCCCCAAATAGTTTGTGACCATCCTGTCCTAAGTATTGGTTGAGTTTCTTGGGTGCACTGCTTGATTTTAAATGTTAGAAGTTTGCATAGGTATAAAAAAGCAAGCATAAATCTCTACAGCCATTCGATAGAGAAGGGAAGACAAATACAGGGATATTTCACAGCTAAGCTATACACTTAATCTGTGCTATGACTGGTAATCAAAAGCCAAACAAAACTCTAAACCCTACTGTCTTCCCTTCTTCTTGAGCAGAACTGGTTGAAATTAGGGTGTTTCTTATTTGTTAAGTGCCTATCCCAAATGTTGTTTTCTTTACAAATTACAGTGAAAACAAATGAGTCTTGAATTTTTGATGAGGTAGAATTTGGGAAAGATTGTATTACAAATTCATTTTTGAATATGTCAATCTGTTATGACACAATAAATATTTCATTTTGAGTGCAATTTATTTTACAATGTAATAGTGCATTTATTTGAATATTATTTCCTATTGGGTTATTTTCCATGGCATGAGAGCCATGTGTTACATTATTTTACACTATCATGACTGATGTGTCATAAAATAATGCGAAAGTAATGGAAGTTCCATGCCAATGAGAAATAAAAGAAATGAAAATAGCACAACGAAATGGATTTTCAGCATGTTCCTGAAGCAGGTTTTAAAAAAAGAAACATTTTCTATTTAATTTTTAAAATTTGAAGTCAATACAAATGTACACATCCAGAGTTTTGCCAGAACAATTCCATTTTCCTGGTAGAAAAGTACTGTGAGAGAGGCTTCCTGACTGGTTCTGCTGTTAAGCTCTCAAGGTGAATACAGCAACCTTACTCAGTTCCCTTGAACAAAAGGTCAGAAGGCACTAGAATGCCAATTCTAGTCAAGTTTGCTCAGAAATAGGTGAACATGTGAATTCTGTAAATTGAGGGATGGCCTGCACACCTTTTGTCTGCTAATGGATTGCATTCTCTTTACTTCCACTCTCATCTTTAGTAGAGGGAAAAAAAGCTCTTTCTGGTGTCTGACACTTTTTCAGAAAATTTCTTGCAAACAGAGAGGATTTTTTTTTATGTAAGTACTCATCTAGCAGTACAAAACCAATGTAACATCTTTAGAGATGAACTTGGCTAGTGTAAATTGACATGACTGTACCCAGTAAGCATGTAGTTACATGTACTCTTAGATAACTTGGCCCATAGTCACTGAGAATATTGGGCAGTTGGATTATCTCATATGCCAAAGTTCATGCGGCCACATAATGATCTGGGGGCTTACTAAGTGATACAGCCCCCTACTCACGTATTTTGGAACTGACTTGAGCTAAAACCATAGTTCTGTGTATCTCCGGTTTCTGGAAAGACTGGCTTGAGCTCAGAGCTAGCTCTTTAGCAGGCTGTTCACTGCAGTCTACCGAGTAAAATACTAAATTCCACATAAAGCCTCTGTGTAGTTGCTGACAACACTTGTCTATATGTAGTTACTTGTATGTCATTTCCACGGTGGGCTCATCTATTTATATCTCTTTGGACATGACCATCACACTGGTTCACCAGGCTGACAAGAGAGCAGTGTGGGACACACTGAGGGAGGTTACAGGAAAACAGTACCCAATTTGTAATACTGTCTTTGAAAATTCACAATAAGAAAAAAGTAATCTGATCTAGAAGCTAAATTCACCAAACATGGAGATCAATCAGAACAGGTGTTTTCCTGATTAACTTTCTGTGAAATGCTGCTGATTTCTAACGATACAGCATGGTTCCGAAGCAAGGACAGGGAGTAAAAGCAGTAATGATGAAGTATTTGTTGAGTGCTGAATTTGGAAATTACCTGGCTTTCCCATTAGGTGGTTATCTGCTTTGGGTCAGAACCTTAGCTGCAATAAGCCGATGTCACCCTTTTTTAGAAATTTATCCCATCTGAAGATGGAGCCATGTGTGGTTAATGAGCAGTTGAAGTGGCAGAATTTCTGAATTTCTGCAATTATGGAAAATGACTGCCTGTTGAAAAGTAGGTGACTCAGCAGCACAGTGGTACTCACATGTCACAAAGAGAAAAAACATTCAAAGGGAAATTTTGAATGAAAGATCACTTATTTGCTAAAATTCTATGATTCAAATTCTTATTGGTATTCTGCTAACCTCTACCCCTAAAATAATTCTTTAGTGCAAGAACTGTGTGATGCAATTACATACAGATCACCAGATTTGTTATAATTCCTTGACTTACAAATGTGAAAGAGGTATGAAAGTGGATAACTATCTGATTAGCTCTCACTCACAAAAGGCAGTATTAAGTTCCCATAATATCTTCCACTTAGTGCTCTTCCTTGAGTCATAGCCTAAGTTACTAATATGGTATTTTAAATCTTAAAAAGAAATGTGATGCTTTGTGCACTGATGCATAAAGGAAGGATAGAACTGGAATGGATGACCCAGAAGGTCCTTTCATTCTTGTATTCCTGAAAAATGAGCAAGTTGCCTCGAATGGAAAAATAAAAGTATTTTTGCTCTGGAGGTACAGGAAAAACAGGATTTGAGGTTTTTAAATAGACCTTTTCTGAATGAAAAGTGTAATGAATGCAAGTCACACCTATAAAATCTGCATTTCTTCATAACATTTTTTTTGTGAAGGAAAAGTAGTCTTGAACCTTATACATGATAGCAACTTATTAGAAAGTTAACTATATTTAAAATCTGGTGTTAGACTACAAGTTAAGAAGTTGGAGGGAAAACTGGCTTGACCATCAGACGTAGAAGATATATGCCAAGTAAGAGGTGGTTTTACAATGAAATCCATCTTAAATAAACCAAGGGTGGTCTTTCATTCTGTTTTCCCTTTGCGTATTTGAAAAGTGCTGAAATAGAGAAAAAGGAAGGTTACAACACTTTCAGAAATAATTTTAAAGAATAAAAGGAGAGTAAGACTAATAATTACAGTGAAATGTTCCAGGGTGTTTTATTCCGTTAGCACAAAGGGTAATAAGAGCAGATGCTGTTCCAGTCCTTACCATTCTTTAGCTCATATTGATGTACAATGAAAAGAACAAAAGATAATTAATGGTCTACGAAGAGGACACTCTTAGTAGTAAGCTGATGTCTCAGCATCCATCTTCACATTGATCAATATTAGAATCTATAACTCCACCGGTTGTTTTATGAGGTCTTTAAAAAAAAGGACACAAAATTATCAAGATCATAAAAAAATGTACTTCATTCCTTTGTGGCTATAGCCTCATTATTCTGCCTGGAAAAGGACACTGCGATTCCTCTATGTCATATCCCATTCTGAAGAGGAAGGTGTTTGTGTTATTTTTCAACTTGCAATCTGTGTACTTTGTCTCAAGTGGAAGGGTCCTTCTTGAAGCCAGCTGGCCCATAAAACAAATATCTTCCTGCCCTCCTGGCTGGATGCGTGCTCCTGGCCTTCCCTGGGCACATCGTACAGCGTGGTGCCACGCAGAGCTGCCAGACTGTGACTAACCAACCAAGTACATGCCCTGCCTGGGCCTGAGCTGGCGGGATTTAAACCAGCCTAAAGCAACTTGGATGTACTCGGGCACAGCAGTGCTCTTGCTAATGAGCTCTGCCTCTCTCATAGGTGTCGTGCAGAGCACAGTCCCCCCCCAGCTGCAGCTATGCCGTTCAAGCACCAGCTTTGGATGTAGGGGAGGTGGTGTGTGATGGTTCACGTCACGACACGTGGATACACTCACTGGTTCCTCTGCTGCAGCAGGCCACTGTAAGCACAGATCCTGGCAGGCACTTTGTAACTTTTAAACACCTGCGGCATGTGAATGGTTCTATAGGTAGACTTAAAACACAAGCTTAGACTAGTTTTTTGATAGCTACAGTTAGGTGATATGAATCCCATGGCTGGCATAGCAGGTTTTGGAGGGGAGAAAGCACTGAAAGCCTCAGGTTGAAAAATGGGAGAGGGATGTAAAGGTAGAGCTGCTAAGAAGGGCTGGACTAGAAATTTTGCACTGATTGAAATCTGCCCTGAAGTCGACACATACTCCAGAGTGCAGGAGATGGAGACCGTGGGCTCTGTTTTGAGCTAGCGCTGCTCTGTGAGCATGCTCAGCTTAACAATCTTTCAGCGTCCCTTGACTTAACCAGATGATCAGCTCTCCAGACCACGGGTTACCCCTGGCTGCTCTTTCCCAGAACCTGTCATGGTGAGATGCTGATCTCCTGTAGGGATGTAGGCCCTGCAGTAATGCAGCTTATACTGTATGTAGAAAGCCAGATGATCCTCCATCACATCAGAAAAGACCATCCCCATCTTTGTGTTGGCAATGCCAGCTTTGAAAGCCTGCACAACTGCCCTGTGCTAGGACACAGGACAGCTTTTGGTCTGCAGTTTTGTATGCCATGTGGTCCTTGCCAGCTAACAGCACTTGCATCTATATCTGATGAATTCTGGGCTCCAGACCTCACAGGTGTGAGATTACAAGGTGTAGGAAAGCAATTTCAGATATTTTTAGGGGTTTTGAAAATACACCTCCCCCCCTCCAACTCCTGTATTCAAGTCCACAGCAGTTGTATACATTACAAGAAAAGGCACAGGTAAACTATGGGGAAATGTGCTGTTCTACTGGAAATTGTTTGGAATGACTTAAGTGCAATGAACACAGATAAAATGTTTTCTTCCCTTTTTGAATTGAGAAAGATAAGACGGCTACTTCTATTGCTCGCTGTAGCTGGGAAGAAAAGGGATCCAGCTGGCTTCAGGAGCTCTAAGGGCAATGTCCCTCCCCTGGCCCAGTACTGTTCAACATGGTTTGGGTGCAACACAGACTCTGGTGATGTGGGGGAGGGGGAAAGGGTACATCTTTGGTTTCAAGGAGTCCATGCCCTGATTTGGGTGGAGTTGGCATTGCTTAGCTGGTGCATCAGAGAGACAAGTCAGGGTTTAAGTAGAGGTTCACTTAGAGCAGTTTCTGCAAATAAGGACTTTTCCAGTGCCCAGTAAAACCCTCTATAACTGTGGAATAGAAAGTGTTCTCATCTAAACTCAGAGAAAAAGCTGGGAAAAATCTGGACTTTTAGCACAGGTATCGTTTTACACCTTTATATCATTGGAATCTGTATTGAGCTCTCTGCCTGTTCATATTATTACTGGAAACAAGTTGGCTTACTCCTAAGCATTAATAGCACGTATATTGTATATTTGTGTGGGGTGTCAAATTATATAGGAGCAAAACTTTTTTTTCTGTACTGATCTGTTGCTTTTGAGGCAGCAATTTTGTTTTCTTACGTGAGTATTTCTCCAGACTCAGTCTTTTCAGCAGAACAACCTATGTTAAGGTGCTAACTGATCTTTACTAGCAGAATTTCTTCTCTTTTTTATGCATGGTTATCATCACAATTCACTAGTATCACTAATAAGTAAAATAGATAGATAAATGTCACTAATCACGTTTGGAAGAAGTAGGGCTACAGGCTAAACATAGTGCCAAGATCCAAGCAAGGCTCAGTAAGTTGATGAATGGTGAAGTGTATGAGTTCTAACTAATCCAGTGACAGAGGAATCAGATTGCCCAGCAAACCCCATAGAAATCTTTAGGTGGGAAGAGACAGACAAGCTTCTGCAGAGCAGAACTATTGGGTTCCTGTATAACTGCCAAGGAGGCTATGTTGGGAAGCTGCTGCGTTCTGGTTAGACTGAGGGAAACTGGAGATGGAGTGAACCAGGTGATGAGTGCCCAGCCAGGGAAAATGGTGCCATGGCTATTTCTCTACCTCAGCCCAAAGAAAATCTGCTGCTTCTCAAGATTTTGCTATATGTCACTACCATTTCATACTGGTATTAGCCTATACTGCGCAGGTGCCTAAAGTCTCCATGGAAGGTGGTTTTCTGCATTCTGCTGTTTGACTGCAGCGATGAGGTCTCTCGCTAGAGCCAAAGCAGATCCCCGTGGTTAAGGCACAGTTCAATTTACTGCTCAGTCTCTGTGCTTAAATGAACAATATAGAATATTAAATCAGTGTCAACTGCAAAGGGATGGTCTTGTTGAGACCAGACACTTGCCTCTTGCCACTGCAATCTCGAGCTCAACATAGTACTTCCTGAAGTGTTCCATTGCTTTTCCTCGTAAATGCAAGGTACTTCTAAGTCTTTTGCTCTAGTAAATTCTGTGTTTCTCAGATACTTTTTACAAAGTGTGTTAAGAAATCAATATACAAAATAAAATAGAGCCTAAAAGGCCTCCAGACTGCCATCTAACACTGTGACACCTAAATTGCTTCAGTGCACATGAACAACAGCGTGCAGAAGCAAACTCATTTCAGGCAGAAAGGACAGAATCTGACATCTTTGCTACTGGCCTCTCAGGAAAACCCTTTAATATCTTTAAGAGCCAGGCCCCAGTATGCTTGAACCTAATGTTAAAGCTAACCCTTCTAGTTGTCCCACTGATTTGATCTTGGGGGCAGTTATTGCCTCAAGCAGGGCCAGCAGCTTTCCCTCTTGACCCTTGGGATTTTACTCTTCTGTTGGCCAAGCAGAGGTAGCCCAGGTAATGTGTAAATCAAATGTGGACAATCCTTAATAACTTATCAACATGTGAGAGCAAATTTGCTGATTTGCTTTGTTATTGCCTAAGGAACTTGCAGACAAATTGAATCATCTCTTCATTAGAGGAGAGGAGAAGGGTTCCCAGAGCGAAGAAGACAGAAAATTTAATCTGCATGCATTTTGTTTTTTTTTCCAGGTACCTCCATCGTCTACCCTTCTTGATGTGAAACACAAATTTCACAAAGCATGTAAGTACTACAGCTAACAGGCTGGAGGCATGCTTAGAGGCCTTTCAGCTTGGAGAAATTGTCAAATTTAATTTTTCATGAAATCTCACATGAAAGCCGAGACTGGCTTGACAGCTCCAGTGCTACATAAGAGCAGTGTTTGGACTAAGGTTCTACTGTAGCTACTGCAGATGTGAGAGGCTGGAAGGAGAGGACTGCATAATTTATCACTGCTAGCCCATGAGGGGCAGTACTTTTCTATCCTCTTTTTAACATTACACAGTGTCAATTCAAGACCACAACTGCATTTGCCCTCACAGTGTTATATTAGATAAGCTTTGATAACATTAGACTGCTTCAAGCTGGACGTAAACAAACCATGTGGACAAAATAACTACTATAGTGGAGAACTCGAGCACAGAATGATTAAATGACTTATCTGGGATGGTACAGGCAGTCTGACAGACTTCTCAACTGACTCAGCCATGTCCAGTTCCTTAATGGTCAGAGAAACCTCCTTTTCTTCTAGTACCACTTTTTTTTGTTTTTCATATCCATGAGGAGGAGAGAAAATAGTGCAGGAGAGGGTAATTTTTGCACATACAGACTGCAGATATGGACCTTATACATGAGACAATCATACTTGAAACGCCCTCTTTTCTCTCTTCCTGCCAGAGGACAGAGCAGTTTTGCTGGATGCTTCCTTTCTGCCTCCTCCACATGAGTCCAGCCCTTACTAGAGGGAGGTAGTTGGAAAGGTGGCAGAAAGTTAGTACCATTTGATAGCATTTACTGTTATCCACTGAACTGCTGTTCAGAATTTTGGGGAGTGGGGCCAAATGTATCTGAAACCTACAGGATGTATATGTGTGTATAGTGTGCCTTGAGTTCTGAAATACTAAAATACTGCTGTATCTGTGTTTGTAGAGATCCTAACCATACCACCCTTGCTCCTAGACAGAGAAATGTTTCTCTCACTCAAACCTGTGGGAAGTGCTACTTGTGATGAGGACTGGTAACCTTGAGTGTCACCCACATTTGAGATGTGCAGGTCTATGCAAGGCCTATTAACTTGAACTGGTCTTCTTAGAACTGCAAAGGTATTTAGTTGAGTAGAAAAAGATCCAACAAGAATTGAGGGTTGGACATGAAGGCCAGAGAAACTAAAATTAGGAATGAGGTATTTGGTTCCAAGAGGCAGGATGGTTCACTGCTGGAATAAGCATCTTAGATGATGGGCTTTCATTATCTCTACAAAAAAGGGTTTATTCAACTAAAGTCTGGATGTCTTTTGCAAATAAAAGCTTTAGTCTGACACTAATACTGAGTTCAGAGTAGGGTAAGTAGAAGAAATATGATTTTCCTCTGTCCTTAGAATTTTATAAAACACTAAAGCTGAAGGATTTTGTGGTTGCACAAAGGTTCAGTTGATGAAGCAAAAGGCTGTTGACCTGACTGCTCCAAAGCTACTTGTTTTCACTCCCTGTAAGGGCTTGTAAAATGCAGAATGATAAGAGTTTAAAACCCCCACAGCTGAATATGAAAAGACTGACTGCATAAGTTTTAATATTTCAATAAGAGTATGTCCTCCCATCAGTTGGTGAAATGCGGCACATTTCTGCCTAGACTCTCTTAAATCAATTGAAACTGGATTTATATTGATGCAGCTTAAATCAGTTAAAGATCACTGGCACAGAGGTTTATGCCAATTTAATTGTAATGAGGTTTTGAATGGATTTAGGCTAAAATGACACAAGTCTGTGTATAAGCCATTTTAATGGCACCTGTTTTTGTATTTAGAGGTACCTTGCTCCTCAAATACTCCCAGTGATGTAAGTGGAGCTGAGTATAAAGGAAGACAGTAAGCAACACAACAAAGCACGATACAAATCATGAATTGAAACTCTGACAGTACAGTGTTTTACAGCACATGAAGGGGCTGGCATGTGCCTTCAATGCTTTTTCAGTTTTCAGTTTTTTAGTTTAATTTGCACCATTCTTGAGAGTACACTATGTCAGTATCCTGTGTCCTTTCTTCCCATTCCAGCTCATTGCTTTGATCTCTCTTTTCCAACTCAGCCTGGATGTTGTTGTCTCATGAGGTTGGCCCCCCGCCTTCCTCCCCTCCTTTCCCACTTGCAAAGAACAAACCTTCCCTTTTTTCTCTTCATATAGTTTGGAGGATGACAGCTTACAGAATACAGTTCTTTTAGGCAAGAGCTGAGAAGGGGCTGAAGCTGATCGGTGGATGCCTTTGGTTAGCGTGCTATTTTGTACTAGCTCATGCATTCATTTCTGTCATTTCGTGTATGCCAGACTCACGTGTTCCCCTATAATCTCTTGCTAAAACACACTCCTATGCACACCCCCTTACAGTCTCCCTGTCTTCATACATTCTCCTTTGATCACCCATGCAATTAAGCTTTCTCCTCAGCTGGTATCTTGTCAGCCCTTCAGTGAGAGGAACCCCTGTGCAGCAATTTCACAAGCATCATCTCTGTCACTGATCAGTTTTCACCGCCTGATTCAAGAGAGGAGGAAAAAGACTGAATTATGAATTGCAGCACAGGAGGCTGTTAATCATGAAAATAAAAGAAACAGGATGCAAGTGACACATAACATGTTACTGCTCAGTAATCTCAGTAATTTCTAAGTCAGTGAAACATTAGTTTGGATATGTGTTTATATGAAAGGCAGAATATGGACTTAGAAGACCAGGAACAAATACTGACATACTCCTCAGCCCTCACTTCAGCAAAACTGTCTCTACGGAAACAACGCCAGCAAAGCCTAACCCTGTGCTTTCTGTGGCACTGAGTTCAGGAGGGCAATCCCAGTTTTATCACTGGAGATTCAGGGATCTCTGAGCTTTTAGTGGAGAATAACCAGTTAAGGCAAACTGCCATTTCCATGGGAATTCAAAGGCTTTCTCCAGACTGAAGACGGCTGTTTTGAATCAGTCCCTGGCTGCTGTAGCCACTGTCCCTGGCAGGGACTGGCAGCACCAAGCAGGGTCAGCACAGAACAGCAGTTTCCCTGTTGCAGCCTTCCAGCCATCAGCTGCACAGGGGCTTTCTGTAACAGATGTTAGATCCAGGCTGTCATGCTTAATAGCAAACATCACACCTGTCCACCAGGAATATGCCTAATCCTGTTTAAACCTACTTACAGTTTTGACCTCGGCAAAATCATCTGGGAAGGAGTTCCACAATATAAGTACCTTGAGGACAAAAATATATCTTCTAGAGTGTCATCATACAAATATCTACACTTCCACTGCTTGATGTTTTCTGCCTGAAATTGAGTGGCAGCTGAGTGCCTGGGTGTTACTGGCCATCACATTGTACTGTCTAAGGTATGGTCAAAGAAGCCTTAATAAAATTGGTGCTGTGCACTAAGTGACTTTACTGCTATTTTCCTCATTCCTTTGTCTACGTGGCAGAAGTGAAACCAAGCCAAAAACTAAGTGTATGAGAAGGAAGCCTTTTGTCCCATTTTCTCAGTTGCTTATAATGAGCTAGGTGCCTGGTGTTTTCTTTCTCTATCAAGATTATGTTTTCAATGGGGAAAGAAATACCTTGTAGGCTAAACTTCGCAAGCTCTTGTCCTTGGCCATAACTCTTCACCTTTAATTTATTTTTATCTTTGCACAGTGTATTGGACTGGTGGGGGAGGAAATCTTACAGATAGAAAATGAAAAACTGTAATAATAATGCTAATTCAAGTATCACATAACTAAAATAAAATACCTCTAGAACAGGTAATATAGTGGAGCCAGTGATCATTAAATATTTTCAAGGTTACTGCACAAAAGTTGCTGAAAAAGCTCTTGAAAGAAGAGGAAGAAAAAGAAGGAGACAGGGAAATAAGATCTCAGCAATACTGTAACAAACTCATGGATGCAACTTCCTGCACAGGGAGGTAGCACAAATAGAGCTACTCTTTGAAGTCAGAAGAGTGTGTTTAGGGAGGCCAGCAATTGCCTTCTAGGCGGAAAGAGCAGGCAGGGAAGGAAGGGCAGGTGGGAGGAAGCCCGGCGATGGGTGGAAAGAAAAAGGGAAGTTGAAGTGAGAACTGAAAACATCACGCACAGAATATCCCAGTCTGCAGAGGGGAATGAGGTGCTCAGGGAATAAGGAACATTACAAGCTGCCAGCTGTCCCAACCAAATATTAACTCCTAATCCTTGAGCTCCAAAACTGCAGGCCCCCCCATCTAAACTAACAGGTGTTACATAGCATATTTAAAATAAGCTATGTCAATGAAAGTAAATCATTAAGAAAGAAATTTTCAGTAGATGGCACTCAAGAATAAATAGCATCATTTCTAGACACTGAAACTTTAGAAGTCTGCTATACCATCTTCCAGACTGCTTCTTGCAGGTATTTCTTTAGTGGTCCTAAGAGCTATCTATGTTCCCTGGAAAACCACTGAGATATTTTCTGTTGCTTTCCTCTAGAGAGAGGACAAGGAGAAAGACAGTGTAATTCCTTCTTCATGGTGGGGACCAATCTCTCTTTTAGCCTCCTCCTTACAGGCTGTAGGACAGTGTGTGAGGATGCACTCATCTGCCAGGTTTTATCTACTGCTTTTATCCTGCATGTTCCCTAGAAGGAGAACAGGCGGCCCCTTAGATGTCATCATCCTCCAGAGCACTTGGTCAGAGCATACCCCGTCTGACTCCCTGCACAAAAGCAACGTCAGAGGCTCCTGTGCAGACTTTTCCAACACACCAGTTCACTGAGTCTATTAAACACTCCTACTGACTTCCAAGTGCCTTGAATAAGATCTTTATTGTCTAATGCAGGGAGATACCATCTCAAAGGACAAACATAAGCAGAAGTACCATATCACACAATTCTTTTCCAGCTGCGTGGGAGGCCACTTCATGTTCTCCCTCCTTCCCTTCTCAAAATGACCTGTGACTACTCCTAGCTCACTTCTCCCCCCAGTTGCCTGTCAGTAGTGCTCAGCTCAGCCAGTGCTGAGCAGCTGGAAGGAGAGCAGCATTTTAAAACCAACAAGTTATTGTTAACCCAAAACCCTGAAGCAGATCTTCAAAACACAGAACAGTGTAAGCCAAGCTGGCCTGGTGAACAGCAAGGAGAAGAATCTCTCATTGCTTAGAAATCACAAGCCTTCTGAGAGGAGCTTAAGGCACATGAGGTACTAAAACTAATCCTTTATTGGAGGAGGACCTCTTTCTTTTCTCCTTTCTGAAAAGTCTGCTAAAGTTTTTCATGCTCTGAATCTGCAACTTTCCTGTTTTTAATGACATTTGAGAGCTACTAGCATGATTCCAAGAGCAAGGGCTTAAGGAATAACTCCATATTTTGCCAGGCCTCTGCTAAAATGCAAGAGCTGGATGCAGAGCTGTTGCTGGAAAGGATGACTGTTCATACTGCATCATGTAATTCCCTTCTAGAGAATAGTTGTGATGTTAAACTGCAAGGCTCAGAGAGGTGAAAAAGGATGCTGTGGGGATTAGTCATTAAGAGCAGTACCAGGGAGAACAGTGACTGCTAAGCCAGTGCCTTGCCTACCAGCTCTGTATAATCAGGACTGTCTGATAACACAGTTGTGCTGAGAACCTGCAGTTCCTCTGATTTCTCCACTCTGTCTATTACAGCTGGATTCTCAGGTTGAAGAAAGTTAATGAAATCTGTCAATTTTGATGCCTGGAGAGACTCATGTGCCCGATGAATACGCCTGCTGGGAACTCAGAGAAGCTGAATTATGCTATTTATGGCTCTCCCAAGCTGACTTCATAGTCTTGGCCTGTCAATCAACCAGGAGCCCTTCATGTGTCTCACAAACTGAGGAGACCCAAATAAGTTATATCTAGGGCATAGAGCCTTCCAGAGGCATCTTTTTTTCTGAGATCAGGCTTTGAAAAAGCCAAAATTTTGGAAAGAGGGCGACAATCTGATCCTGCCACGAGTCTCCTTGAACTGGATGCACTCCCCAGACAGAAAGGCAGCTGCAAAGTCTATGGCTTTTAACAAATCTCAAACTCCTTCCTCCCTGTTTTTATCCTAAGCAGTTCACGCTAGCCCAGAGTCCCAGCTCGAATCCATATATGAAGGAGTTTTCAAAGGGACAGGCAATATCCTGCTGTGCAGGCTCACTGCAGAGCTCATAGGCCCAGCATTACATCCTCAGCGCAGATTTGCAGAGCGCATTGGGTTGGCAGTCACATCAACTGTTGTTTTCAATAAATTTTCCCCTCTCTGCATTCATAACAACTCAATTGGAAATTAACAATGAAGGCGAATCACTAGGGATGGACAGTTATTGCAAATGGGCACTAAGAAGTACAGTGATTTCATCTGGGTAAATTGCTCATTTATCTCTGTTGACTTTGTAAATGGAAATGACTAGATTAGGAGGAAACATGATGATATTTATTTTGTATTATATTTATAATTTATTTTTCTTTTGTCTTAGTCACATAGCAGATACAGCAATAGAAGACTAGTTTACAATGAATTTCAGTATCTCTCAAATGACACAATCCTAAGCTCTTTTTACTTCTCTATGCCCATCAACACAACTCAGTTTACTAGATATTCCTTGAATTTCTTGTTGCTGCCACAGTGAGGCTTTTATGTACTTAACCTCTTTGCTTTTTGTTTTGCAAGGCTAAGCACAAAGTAAGCAACAGCTCCTGCCACAAAACTCAAACCAGTTGCTATTGTCTTCCTCCCCAGCTCACAATCAGACATCTAATCTGTGAATAAATTGCTTCCTGCCTCTGCAGCGTGTGCCCGTCAGAACAGAGACCTAAATTCTTGCCTTGGCATGCTGCTTCAGCCACGAGGCCAGCCTGTCCGGTAGGCTTAATTTCTGATCTGTGCAGGAAGAAGTAGCAGGAGGATGACCTCCTCTTAGCTTATTTGTGGCATATCTCTGCACATCTCTCTATACAAAATACAAGAGTCTGCCTGCTGGTACAAATTTGCGTAACTTGAATTTATGGCTTAGCTATCAAAATAACTGAAGCGGGAAAGACTTTCACTTCTTTTGTAATAACCAGTCAGGAAATGAGAATGGCATCATTGACCTAACACAGTTAAAAGAAAGAAGCAGCCAAACTGAGTTAGCCTCATGATTTTAATCTTCAAAGTGACTAAAACTTCACGTTATACTTAGACCCCAAAATCTCTCTTTTTTTTTTCTCCCACATTCTGTGTTGAAATTACAGAAAACCAGTTTTGGCCAATTTTCAAAAGGGACAGACAATGCATAGAGCACTCCAGCTGCCATCACGATAGTGTAGCCATCAGGTAGCCCTCCGGAGGTTCCATGCACTTCACAGGCATTGTTTTGCATCCTGAGCTGTGGTCATAACTGTCCCATTCAAGCCCTGACTCCTGTGTCTCTTGTTGACACTGCTAAAGCCCAGAACTTGCATTTGGACGTTTCTAGCTGCAGTGCTGATGTCTGACTTCTTGCTCCCATCTATTTGACTTAATAATGAGAGCAAGTACCAGACTATGCACCTGCAGTTCACTTTTGCTGAGCATTCTCATCTCATTAGAAGTTGTGGAGAAAGAAATATTAAATCAGCTTGAAAAGCATCTGACCAGATATCCCTGGAGTTTTGCTTTCTGAAATGCATGTGAGGTTACAAAGAATATTTTCATTATGTACTGAATTAGGAAACTATGGCTGAGGTTTGGCTCACCCAGCTAGTTTAGAAGCAGTGCACTTAGGAACATAGGACCTTAAGCAAGAATTTTAGGGTCATATTTTTAAAGCATTTTGGTCTTCTACAGCTAACAATAAAAGCCAGAGGGACAGCTGGGATTTTTGAAGTCTCCTGATTTGCACTGAAATGAATGTGATGTTTAAGACTTAGGTCTTTAAGACTTGATTCAAAACCAGTGGGAGTCACGCTATTTATTGACTGGGGTGAGTTGTGTGCTAGACACTTTCTCCCTTTCGAGCTTCATTTTCTCCTCTATAAAATAAGGGTAATTAACCTGCCTTTCATCCACCTTGGGATCTTTTGTCTGTTTTGGCTATGATCCCGTAAGAAACATTTGGGAAAAAGAATGACTGAAATATATGCCTAATGACCTATTGAACTGGAGGGAGTAAGGTGTTTAAAAGACAAAAGCCAGGCTATCCATTAAATGCTCATAGAAGTAAGATGGCCTCCAGAAAAAACGGCAATATTTGAACCAGCAATAGAAAAAATGAAGATAAACCCAAAAACCTTAATGGAAATTCACGTTATTTCTCTTTTCTGTTTTTGGCAGCTGCTGCATCTTATGTTATTGAATTTCATTAGCAGGATTACAGATATCATTTCAGATGAGTAACATAATAAAAGAAAAGGCAGTGAATCTATTGAGATGTAGCTTGAAGCAGAACTGGCCCTCTCTGCTCTCTGGGATATTGTTCCCAGCTGAGATTTACAGGGCTCTAACAATGCATCACAAATGACATCTTATGTAAACAATCAGAGAACAAATGTGAGATGCTATTTAAATGCCTCATTAAGAAAAGGAAATTTCATAGCTAGATTCTTTGCTTTTCTTGCCTTTGCAGTAGATTTAATTGACAGATCTAGATGAGAAACAACAAAATTTGTTTATCAGAATTATCTATTATTAGTTACAATGAGTCTTATATTACTGCCTGTGGCTTGACTGAGAAAAGGACAGTGCAAGGCCTTGTAGAAATAATCCAGGCCCTAGAGAATATCTGGTAAAATGAAGAATGAAAGTATACTGAACTATTAATAGAAGGTGCCAAAGTAGCTCTGTTTTTTAAACAGCTTCTACAACAATTTAAATTCAGTTATTACATTTTTGTTTGAAGAACAGGTGGACTTCTAGCGTTAACCTGGTGTTCACCACCAGATTCATGTAGGCTTAATATTCATTCAAGGAGTTCAGGATAGCCACAGTGGGTCTTCACGATTGTGAAAAGAACGTCATGTCCATTAATAAGACAGATGCCTGTTGATTATGGCAGGATCAAGATCACTTCAGGCCTTTAAACATGCTCTGCATCTTCATCAGGTTTTTCATAGGAGTCCCTGTGCTTTTGGGCAGCAGGGCTGGGCAGATGGCTTTAGAGAAAGATCCAACAATTTCTCTTACGAGGAGCTGCATGGAGTGGGTCTGCATGAAATGTTCCAGGGAATTCTTGTGAAACAGAGCCAACAAGCACTGGATAACAGAAGAGGAAGTAAATCTGCCATGCCAGAATGAGAGGAACCTACCTCCTTCTTGGAAAACTCTGGGAGAGCATGAGAAAAAAAAAAGACAAAGCCCATGGTGTCACCTCTGCTAGACACGTTAGAGAAGAGGCAGTAGCTTCAACTGCTAAGTCCAGGTCTTCTCTGCCTCATGGCTTCCCTGGCTGTGCTTCTGCAACGCCCAGCTTCCACAGGCCAAGAGGAGGTGTGACATAACACGTAGCTGCAATTCTGGGGTTAGGGTCAGGTGAGCAGCACCAAGAGCAAGGGAGGCTGTTCAGACCTGAATGTGAAGGTGTCACCCTGTGATGGTGACTTGTTTTGCATTTGTTTACACACTTTCTCTCTCATATTTGTAGCCTGTTTATTTATTTATTTTCCTGTTTGAGCATGGGAGGCTAGAAACCCTAAGAACAATGAAAATAAGAAATCTTTCAAACAAATCTTGATATTTGCCACTGTTTCAAGTTAATGAAAGCAACACATCAAAGACAAGAAGCTGAACAAATAATTCACAATAAAAATAATGTAGTAGGGGGGAGTTCTGCCTCCTTCTAAATTGTCCCCAAATTGCAATGATATGGAATATACTTGGTGTTGGAAATGATTCACCATTGAAATAATCGATGTGCAAGTTATACTGGATCTGCAGCTCATTCACAAGCTGTGCTGATGTAAAATGTGGGCTGGCCTTGCCCACTGTCTGGCTCTTATTGCTACTAATGGATGTTAGGTGCCTTTGCATATCTACCTCTGTATTTCAGTACTGCATTTAGTTATTTCCAGTTCCCCAGCCATGCTCTACCAACCAACATTAGACTGAAACTAATTCCTATCCCCACCAATTAGTCTCAAAGTTTTCAATGAAGGACCCAAACACCTCATCTCATATCTGGGGAAACAGAGGCACAGGCACCTCTGGATCCCTCAAAAGACTCTGGAAAGAGAAGCCAGTCTCTGAGGCTATGTGGTGTTTCACGTACTACCTTCCCTTTCAAATTATTTTGATCTCTTTTTTGAACATTTGAAAACAGGCAAACACATACACAAATAGATGGGGCCTCTGAAAGTGTAGCATCTAGCTAAGAGTGGATGGGGACTTCTCTGGAATATGCTCATCTTTAGGAAAGCAATCCAGTTTTTCTTGGAGATAACCCCAGTATCCATTAGGTAAGAGCAGTGGTTGCTGTATTCCCACGTATAAATCTGACATGTTGTTTAGTTTGACCATTGCCAAGGACCGTCTTAATTTACACTGAGATGACTGAGCTGCAGCACTTTTGTTGAAGGAACATTTCTGATCCCTAAGCAAATGACATTGTCTTGAGGTCTTGAAGATCTGTCATAAACTTTCCATTTCAAACTGAATAGCTGTGTGAGTCCAAACACCCTGGATTCAGTACTGGCTAGATGCTTTGATACAAAGCATGCTTTGAATGTGGCAAAGTATAGCCACATTTCCTGTATGATCCCAACAAGATTTACCACATAAAGGTACAGACATTTGAGCCCAGGGGAAAGGTGGGTGTTTCTCTGTATAGAGTCACAGAATCTTTTAGGTAGGAAAAGACCTTTAAGATCATCAAGTCCGACCATTAACCTAGCACTGACAAGTCCACCACTAAACTATGTCCCTAAGTGCCACATCTACATGTCTTTTAAATACCTCCAGGGATGGGGACTCTGCCGCCTCCCTGGGCAGCCTGTTCCAATGCTTCACCACTCTTTCAGTAAAGACATTTTTTCTAATATCTAATCTAAACCTCCCCTAGCACAACTTGAGGCCATTTCCTCTTGTCCTATCACTTGTTACTTGGGAGAAGAGACTGACACCAACCTTGCTACACCCTCCTTTCAGGTAGTTGTAGAAGGCGATAAAGTCTCCCCTCAGCCTCCTCTTCTCCAGACTAAACAACCCCAGTTCCCTCTCACAAGACTTGTTCTCCAGACTCTTCANCAAAGAGTACGCCTGTCAAAGCCATGAGCAGCCAGTTTCTCCAGGAGAGTGCTGTGGGAAATGATGTCAAAGGCTTTACTAAAGTCCAGGTAAACAACATCCACAGTCTTTCCCCCATCCGTTAAGCAGGTCGTCTTGTCCTAGAAGGAGATCAGGTTAGTCAAGCAGGACCTGGTTTCATAAACCCATGCTGACTTGGCCTTATCACCTTGTTGTCCTGTGCATGCTGTTTTATAACACGTGAGATGGCAGACGGGCATCACATTTTCTAACCTCCAGTCCACTGAGACCTCCCCAGTTAGCCAGGACTACTGATAAATGATTCAAAGTGGCTTGGTGAACACTTCTGCCAGCTCCCTCAGTACCCTTGGGTGGATCCTATCCGGCCCCATAGACTTGTGTGTGTCTACATCGTGTAGCAGGTCGCTAACCATTTCCCCTTGGATTATGGGGGCTTCATTCTGCTCCCCATGCCTGCCTTCCAGCTCAGAAGGCTGGGTACCCTAAGAACAACTAGTCTTCCTATTAAAGACTGACGCAAAGAAGGCATTCGGTACCTCATCCTTCCCCACTATATTTCCCCCCACATCCAATAAAGGTTGGAGATTCTCCTTAGCTGTCCTTTTGTTGCTGATGTATTTATAGAAACTTTTTTTATTATCTTTTATGGCAGTAGCCAAATTAAGTTCTAGTTGAGCTTTGGCCCTTCTAATTTTCTTCCTGCATAAACTCATGACATCTTTGTAGTCCTCCTAAGTTGCCTGTCCCTTCTTCCAAAGGTCATAAACTCTGGGTTTTTTTTAATTGAGTTACAGCAAAAGCTCTCTGTTCAGCCAGGCTGGTCTCCTTCCCCACCAGCTTGTCTTTCGGCACGCAGGGATGGCCTGTTCCTGCACCTTTAAGATTTCCTTCTTGAAGAACATCCAGCCTTCCTGGACTCCTCTGCCCTTCCGGACTGTCTCCCAAGGGACTGACTCTGTCAATCAGCCCCCTAAACAGGCCAATGTCTGCCCTCCAGCAGTCCCAGGTAGCAGTTCTTCTAACCCCGCTCCTTACTTCTCCAAGAATTGAAAACTCTATCATTTCAGGACTGCTGTGCCCAAGATGGCCTCCAATCATCACATCACCCACAAGTCCTTCTCTGTTCACAAACAACAGGTCGAGTGGAGTGCCTTCCCTTGTTGGCTCACT
>VZTL01053333.1:7636-43948 GCA_013400535.1 Scopus umbretta | reverse complement strand
TTTTTTTTTTTTGTTTTTTAAAATTGATTTCTACAGACTTGTTTTACATCCAACTTGTGAGGACAAAACAAACTGGCAGGTTCCTTCCCAGAGAACATCTTCCTCCCCGTGGCTCGCAGCATGCTTGGCTACCAGCCACCAGATGCTGGCATCCCACTTTCACACTTAGAAGGCTTTCGTCAAGGAATGCTGCAGTCTTCAGGCATGATGCAGTGCCTCAAATAGGAGAGGAGCCCTGCTAAAACTCATCTCATTACATCGTCTCAATAAACATGCTAGCTGAGAGTTTCTGTATCTCCCAAAATTAAGCCAGGTAATTTTTGGCATTCCTTGAGGGCTCTCTGTGTACACTCTTTGGGAAAATGATCAGCAGATCCTGAGGTAGAGCTGGGAACACACACTTGTCTGGGGAAGGATCTTCACCCACAGGAAAGAAACCTGTGCTGCCCGCATGCTGGGAGCCAGGCAGCAGCAGCAATGTGAGCTGCTCTCACTCTTGAGGCCACTGTTGCTGTTAGGGTGGCTGAAATTGCCCAAACCCCCCTTGCTGAAGAACAGCACACCAAGCCGTCATTACATGCACTGCAGGCAAAGCAAACATTTTGGTCAGCCTGAGATCATGGAAGATGATGTGCCTAAACGTGCTCTGTTTAACAGGATTTCACTTGGAACCCATAAACAGGGAGGAGGTGGACCTGCTGAACAGCACCCGACTGCTTCTGCTTCAGGAGAAACTGAAGTAGTGGGCACCTGCAATGGGGTGGGGTGGGGCTGCAGGCAGTCCTACGCCCTCACGTGCCCACCCAGCACTGACCCTCACCCAGTGCAACACTGTGGTGGCACATGTACACACTGGGAATTACCACACTAAGGCAACCACCAAATATTTAGATATATTTCAAGACTTTCCAAGCAGAGCTATTGCTCTCAGGAAGTTGCCCAGAGTTTGCTCAAGAGTGAGTGAACTGCAATAGGAAGGGAGCCCAGCTGGTTTCTGATGACAGCTGCTGACAGAAGCACGATGATTCCATTTACCTAAGAGAAGTGATGATTCAGATCCCTGGGTTTTCCCTTAGCCGTTGTTTGCAGAAGGTAATGGGGACCCTAGGTCACTTCAAAACCATCTGGATTAGAGTAAAGAAGATATCAAGCATATGAGTGCACTGACCAACTCAGGAGGATCTTTAGAAGCACCTGCCTAAAGAACTGCTGGTGCAAATCCACCTTCATTGTGTATCCTTCCTACCTACAGCACAACCAGCAGGGCTTCCCCCATCATTATTGTAGTGCTGTGAAACCATGAGGAACATTACCCTTAAAAAGCTCATCTGGAAAAGCACCTGTTACTTTATACACTTGATACCAAGGGAGGCCACCCTCAAGAGAAGAAGGGACAACATAATGGACAGGAAAACCCGCCTGCAGAGCAGCCATTCTGTCCTCAAGCCCCAGCCCCACTGGGAGCACACTGCACACCTGTTGTCTCAGCCACAGGACAGCATCTGCAGTAGAGGTGCAGATGGTTGCTCTCTGTGACTGGGAAGTGACACTGCACCCTAGCCTGATGTTGACTACAAAAGCAAGCCGACTGGGAACCTTTCGGTAGGTGGCAGCAGAAATACATTATCAACCCAGAGGATTCCTCTAGGGACACCCCTTCTTGGCAAAATTACCCATTTAGAGCAGTTTTCAGAGGCACTTTGCTTCAGGTCAGATACTGCACCCTAACCAGACTTACAACAGCAGAGTCTGGTCAAACACAGAGAACCTGGGGAGGGGAAACTCACCCAGATTCTGCAAATCCCCACATTCTGCTTTGGCGGAAGTCTTCTCACCAAACTGCCTCTTGCAAAATGTGTTAAGTTCCCTAATTTGGTGTTTTGATTTCTATGGTCCTGCAGAGCCAGTACGGTTCATCAGAATACCTCCTAGCAATATGACTTTTGCAAAAATCATACCACACCTTTATCTCTTGCAGTCCCAGCCAAACAAGGCCATTTCAAAAGAAAAATTACTTCCATAAATTTCAAAGACCCAAAAAATGGGCAACAAAAAGATGACATAAACTCCCAACTAACCAGCATCCCCCCTAATTCAGACACCCTTGAATTCGGCTGCCTTGCAGGCAGAAAGCAGCCACATTCCCGCTAGGAACATATTTAGACAGATGAGAGGAACAACAGGAGCAGCAGGGCCAGCAGGAAGCCATGACAGCTTCCCTGCATATCTGGCAAGCAAGGTGTGGCTTTATAAAGCTGACTCAGGACTGGGTCAAGTCTCCTACATGCAGGAGCATGCTTTCCAAATAATCGTTTCCTGTTCTCCCCAGGCGAGACAGAGGAGATGGGGGCAGGATGGAGGTTTATCGGGCACAGATAGTCCCCCTCCCCAGAGCTGCTCGGCATAAAGGATAGCAAGGAGTGACTGCATGGGCCTGGTGACTCAGGCAAGGACAGCGGCACTGGTTTTGTGACTAATTATTACTCATGCAAGGAGGAATCTGGAGAGGGACCTGCATCCAGCTTGGTTCATTGCTTTGGATACTTCTGCAGCCATAAGCACAAAGGAGAGCTTTGGTAATGAATCAGACCCTGGTTTAAAATGACAAAGACAGACTTATCTACCAACTCTGTGTTAAAATGATTTCAGTGTAATCATAAAAGCAGCTTAATGCTAATCAGAGGAAATAAGTAACATTTCAGATCCAGATGACTAATGTAGGCTCCTGGATGGACAAAACCATTTAGACAGAGCAGCAGAAGTGGGTTTTTATTAATGCATAATGTATTTCACTTTCCCCTGAATTACAAAGGAATGCAAGCATACTGGCAAAGTTTGCTTGAAAAGCTTTTTCCATTAGTTGGTTTTGTTGGGTTTTTTTTGTTTGGTTGGTTTTGTTTGGGGTTTTTTGTTTGTTTGTTTTTTTAAATCGGAGCAACCCCCCCACCCAAAAATCCTAAAATGAGTTCTGGGATACATTTATTTTGAAAGCACCTCTATAACTAGCTTCTAAAGGATTTAAAAGGAAGCAATCAACACCCGTGTTAATTATTCTCCTGCTTTTAAAATTGACAATTATACACCTAAAAATAAAAGCAGGAACAGTGAAAATAGAGTCACCAAATTCCATTTCTCCCTTCATGAAGCCTTTGCCCTCTCAGCTAGTTTGTGTGCTTACTTTGCAGTCTGCATGCAGGGAATACTAACAAAGAATTACTAATTAAGCAGTTGCTTGCAAAAATCTGGGAGTTTGAAAACTTGTTGTGGTAAATGATTGCTCCAAATGAAAGATCCAGCCTTGCAAATGCATGCCCATACACATGTGATGTTATATATACATGTAATGGTTTTAAAATCAGCATCACCCAAAACCACTCTTCACAAAAATGCGATGAGATGTTTAAAGTTTTTATAAGCCACCCCAGTTCTAAACCAGTGGAAGACCTTTTCAGAGAGCTGGGAATCCCCTCTCAAATGTCATGATTTCTTCTTTCTATGCCTCTAAGATTACAACTTCATGTTTTGCAACCAGTGACTTGTGCACTATTTAATATAGGACAAGCTTCTTACGCAATTATCAAAGCAGAACATATTCTTATTGGATCTTTATCTAACAAATCTACCATAGGAATCAGAACCAGTACTAAAAAAAATACACCTCCTTTCTTGTGATTACTGAAGAGCATTTGTTCCTTTTTAAAGCTGCGAGGTACTAGCTGCACACAATCAACTTTCATTTATGTGGGATGAGAGATGATGCAATTCAGATAAAAGAGAAACAGCATAAAATACGTGTTAAGTTAGGCTATAAGAATACAGTCCTTTTGCTATCCTCACTTTTGACAAATTACAGTAAGACAGGCTGCAAAGCTTTAAACATATGTAAGTTAAGCCAGCGATCCATCACAGCCTTCAAAGCACGGAATAAGGCCTGTTATTCATGTTACCATCAGCTGAGTCAGTTTAGGGGACAGAAAGAATTAGAGCAGCGTTAGCTGCACCCCAGTTCCTCCAGTATTCACCTTAAATTTGCATGGCCCCAGTCCAGTATCAGAGGACTTCTCATACAGAATGATTTTATCCTGATAGTGTTAGCTCTGTGTCCATTACGCTCAACCTTCTCACCGTTTTACTATTTTAAAGCCTATTTTTCTCATTGCTCAGAGTATTTTTCATTTCAAAAATCAGGAATGAGAATGCAGACTCTCCTACCTGTAAGACAGCCAAGCAGGGGGGAGGGGGGTGGAGGAGAGAGCTTCAGCTACTCCCTTCTTCAAAACTAAGCATCTCCATGGAGGGCAGACCAGTACTGACAGCTCTGCCCATGCAGGCTGTGCTCTGCTGTCCGACAAGAGTGCCTGTGAATGCTCCCCAGCTGACAGCAAGCTTCGGCTGGCAGCTGGACCACCCATGCCCTCAAAAAGCAAGCTAAGCCTCCAGCTTTGCAGCTTGAAAAGCAGGAGCAAGCCCTCAGTGAAGGCACAGGCTCAGGCCTGGATGACAGAAACCGACAGTCAAGATGAAACAAATTTCCAAGGAACATCACCAAGTCCAAATGTCTGTGCCCAGGACCTGCCAAGACACCTGCAGCTGCCTCAAACCTCAAACAGCCAAAGCCATGCAAGATGAAGGCTGTCGCCTGGCCTGGTCCTCACAGGGGGCCTGATGAGGCTCTGCAGCTCACTTTCACACCAATCTCCATAACTTGCGGAGCTCCCACAGCTTCCTCCTAAAAGGACCATGCAAGCCCAAATGTTAATCCTACATATAAAGTTCATTTCCATACTCCACCTGTCCCCACATCAGGTGTCCAGCCTCCCTCTACAGCAAGGAGAGGGAGAAGATCACCTCTATGAATGAGCGACTCTCTGGGAGCATTTATTGTCTTTCTCTTGACTGCAGAGAACATCTGGATTCCTGACTTGTAGATGGCCCGGCAGAGTTATAAAACTCCAAGGTGTGATTCAGGGGCAGCAGGAGAAGGTGTCACCGCTTGGAATTCCCAAACATCAGATACTGTGTAAAGTTGGTGGGGAGAAGGGGAAACAAATAGCAAAAACAAAAAAAACCCAAAACCCCAAGCCCCCAAAAACCAAAAATCAACCAACTCCACAACACACCACCTTCCAGAACAAGCAAATTAAGAAAATAAACATCAATCTACTCCCCATCGACACCCCAAACCCAAGTGATCCATGCCAGAGAAGTTTTGTACATGTTTGCAGATCATGACTGCACCCGAGCCCCCAGGTTGCATGGATGGGTGATGGTTATGGCTTGGCTCCTGTAACAACTGCGACAAAAGCGCGCCAGCATTCCTTAGACCAGACCAGGCCATAGAGCCAACAGGGCTGAAACGAAGCCAGGGACTGACCTCGTCTATGCACAGTTAGAAACAAGGGGCAGCTTCTGTGACAACATGTGTTTAAAATCATGTCCTCGGTACGTGCACATATGCCAGCAATGGCATGAGAGAACACAGCACGCTCATCCAAAGTAAAATGTGCTCTAGCCTAAAGCACAGAGGGCTATTTCTTGTGGCTTCCCCTCTCCAAAGCAAACAGGAGCATTCTTTATTTTCCCCTGTTTATTTAAAAAGCCCACCACGCATTCCTGGGCACCAACCATGGGATGAGAGCTTCTACACTGTAAATGCCAGGAAGAAATTGGTCTAACTTGGAAACAGCCTAACAATTGCTACCTTCTGATGGTCGCTTAGTGGTCTGCAAATTGTACCACAAATCTCAAGACACTTGTTTTCACATCATTCAAGCCACCCTCAGAATTGATCTTCACGCTGACACTTCAGTGTAAAAACTGAAGAGCCATCCAGAGAGCTGCTGCAGGAGCACATCAGAGGCACGCGGCCACGCCGAGCAGATCCAGCCAAGCTATACCTGCTCAGAGAACATGAACTCCCAGGCTCCAACACTTCTCCCCAGCCACACCTCGCCTGCTTAAATCTTTGTTCCCACAGGGTACAAAAAACACTGTTGTAGCAACCATCAGAGATGCCCTGTTCGACTTATAGAGAAGGGGGGCACCACCATTATGCCTCAGAGCTGCAAAGCAATTTTAAAGATCCTAGAGAAAGAAGATTAGAGAAATGGAAGCCACAACATGAGCAAGTTTGCACCCGGGCAGCACCAGGGAAGAAGTCTGTTGTTACCTCTGACGTCTGGTCAGCATAAGGCATTGCAATGCAGTTACTTTTTAACCTTGCCAGAAAGGAGCCCCGCAACACCATCTAAGCCTTTAAATGTGGTGCACAGTGGTGTTTGAGAGCAGAGCATTCATTTCTCCACCACGAATGAGAGCAAACAAGTTTTCTGTGTGGGATAGGGCACAATTGGGCATGGCATTTTATCACAAAGAATTTCTGAATTAGAAATCAAGCACTTAAGTATAGCTTGCCCGGTCATATTTTCTACTCCAGGCAGACAGAGAAGAAATAACCAACCCTTTATCTCTGCAGCAGTAAACTTTCAGCCTCCCATACGCGTATGAAAGAATTGCCTGGGAAACAAGCACACGACAATGTTGTGCTCAGAGTTGAAAACCAAAATCTACTTCAACCAGAAAGCTGCAGGTTGCTTTCGCCCTTTTCACGAAGGAGCTAAATCTCGTGGCACACAGTAGACAGAGCTGCCCAGCAGAGCCTCCCCCTTATTTGTTATTTTTAGCAATTTAGTCTGACAACGCCTGACAACTAAACATGCTGAATATAGCAGGAGAGAAAGGCACTATCAGATATTATCAGAGAAAACACACAGTGATAATAATTTTCTCCACCCCTAACGAAGAATCAATTTTCCATGTCTTTATAACATCATAGTTTGTTCTTTTGAAAATGCCACATTTAAAAACAGAATCCATCTAGTCCTACAATGGAAACAGATAACATTTCCTGAAACAAAGCATTGTTCCACCCCTCGCATATCATGTTTCCTTAAAAACAAGGGAAGAAAAACATTACTTGGTTTTTCTCCTAATACTGCACAAACATTGCTGAGCTAAAAAGAGTCTGTGCTCATCCCTTTAGAATGCTTTCGAAATAGATTTAACACATACCCCTCATGCTGTGAAACACAACAAGAATTTGATAGTATCAGAAGTGGAAAAATCCAATCGCTACTGCTAAGCAGGACACTTCCCATGCCAGCATGTGAGTGAGGCTATGCCATTAATCTCTGCAAGATTCAAGCAGGTTTTTGTAAGCCTCACCGGCACAGCCTTTAAGCAGGTACATGTATTTTGCCAGGAAGCCTGGACAGTCTATTTGTATTCCAAAGGATTATACACAAGTTGTGAAGTTAAGAACGCTACATATGTGCATATATATATATTTTCATATTCATACCTTAGGTTTAACAAGAAGGGTAAAGCTACCTTGCTTTTTTCTGTAGAGTAACTGGCGGGCTATGCATTTGCCCCCTCGTACACATCCATACCCCTTTGGCATTTTCAGAACACAGTTTCTCCCACTAGAATCATAGAACCGCTAAGGTTGGAAAAGACCTCTGAGATCATCTAGTCCAACCATCAACCCAACAACACCATGGCTACTAAACCACTAAGTACATCCAATGCGTATTCCAGCCAAGCCTTATTTTTACAGCCCTGTACAAAGACAGGTCTCATTCTCCTTGCTGCTTTGCCATGCGATGAGCAGCAGGGAGGACCAAACTAGCAGTATCACATCAATTTTGTGATGCTGCCTTGAAAAAGGCAATGCACTGCTTCAAGAGTGGAGGGACCTAAGAGAGGGGAGTGAGGGAAAGGGAATAATTGCAGTCATGCATTGCAGTGGTGACTATCAGAGGAGGCAGAAAACAAGCTTCCAAACCAGACACAAAACACCTCACTGTTTTCAAAGTTCACTCTGACAGCTGTGAAAGTCAGAAAACTCAGCTCACATCTCTGAAGCAGACTGAAGTCCACATTTTCATGAATAGTCAGCACTCAGGAGCTCTCCTTTCTACACAGCTGGATGGATTTACAAAAGAGCTCAGCAGTGAACCCAGCCCTCTGTGTCCCTCTGCGAACAGCACCACACTAGCAGTGAGGGCATTTCTCAAATTCAGGCTTGTATCAAAAATAGACATTTCACAATACCTTGGCAATAGCGTTGTAATAGCAAGGCATAATTGTCTCAAGCTCACACTACATGAGTAACCAGATCAGCCACACTGCATGGATACTAGAGGATTACTCTGACCAGCTTGAATCAACTATGCAAAGTGAGAAATGTAAGTAATAAGGTAGTTAATGTAAAATATAGACCTAAGCTTTAAAATCCTTCCAGTTTTAATAACAGACAGAGGGAATTTTTAACCTATCTTGGTTTGATAATTATTTTATAATGATGCAGTGGAAGCACAAGGTCACAAAGTTTCACATTCTTTCCTGCTTCTGTCACAACTTGTTTTCAGGACAGCAAAATAGCAAAATCCCCTACTCCTGTGATAAGTGTTCTCTGACTTGGACTCAGGTATTTCCCCTGAAATCTCAGTATCCAGCAGCTGTCAGTCTAAGAACTTGTCCTCTTCCATGGGGAATCCCAAGTCTAAGGAAAATCTTTTTCACAAAACTGCCAGCTAGCTGGAAGTAAGAGTAGTTAAAAGATGAACTTGAATGTTCACTGAAAGTGTTGAAAGTTTTGGCAATCTGAGCCCTACTACCCATGGTTAAAAAGAAAAACCAACTCATGTGGCAACCACCTTTCCCCTGCCATCACCTTTTGAGACAGTCACTATTGCTGGGAACTTCAATTCAGTGGCCATAACCAGAGACTCAAGCAACAGGGAGCTACAAAGCAGAAAAAGACATTTGTGAAGCAGCCAGCTCTGAGTCTTTGTGTAAGAATGGCAAAGGTTATAATTTGGGGGGAATTCCATCCATTCTGTTGAACTCAGCAATTGGAAAGTTCAGGAGGTAAGATTATTCCCCACCAGGAACAGGAAGAAACTGAGATGCACAGCTGAAGGGCACAGTAGCCAAAAAGCTGACCACAGCGGATCACTTTTATCACATTACCATAAAAATGGCTGTGCCTTGTCTGCATTAACACCACCTTAAATATATAGCCTATCTATGGAGTACTTGTTTCCCCTGTGCAGAAAAAGTTGTCATGTCCAGAAACACAAAACCCCTTAGTATCTGGCACAAAAAACACTCCATGCAACACAACATATGGTGATGTGCTTGCCCTACAGCTCCCCAAGGCAAGCTGAGCTTTAAGAAGGAATTAAAAAAAATTCAAACTCTACTGCTGCTTTAGTGTAAGTAGGAGACAATGAAGACAGAACAGCAGAGGTTTGAGTAGGTTTGAGTACTGACTTCCTATTCCTGCTTGTCCTTACTAGGCCGGTCTCCACACTCACTTTCTCCAAAACACTAACAGATGAGATAAGCAGCTTGACACAACTCAGTCTTTGCTTTCTCTGTCATTCCCCAAAAAACAAGGAACAGGGTTTTGTATTATTATATTTTAGGGGCATTAAGAAAAAAATGCACTAATGGCCACGGAAAAGTAAATTTTGAACATCTTCTCCAAAGAACTGTAAGCTATACATATAGCCACCAGAAGATAATCAAGATTCACTGGATAACTTGTTTGAACACTGAAACTTACACATTATATTTCCCAGATATTCTTCTCTGCCCCGAATACCCCAACCAGATAAACATAAGAACACAGAAGTGCTCTGACCACATCATCAAAACAAAGTCCCATCTCCCCCTAGATCCGGTCTTCAACAGCAGCCACAAGTAGATTCCCAAGGCAGAGTGTAAGAACAGGACAGGCATATATTGTACTTCTTCCTCATACTTTCCTAGCCTCCAGACATTTTTAGCTCAGGGATTTCCTGAGCAGGATGCCATTTCTACATATTTGGTAATTTTCAATGGATTTCTCTCCCATGAATTTGTGCAATTGTCCTCAGCCAGTGTAAACTTTTAATATCCACAGCACTGGCAGTTTCACGTCACCTAACTGCTGCAGATAACCACACAAACATCCTTTTGCCAGTTTTAAGCCTTGATCCTACAAATCTCATTTGAATCCCTCACCCCCAGTTTTCGTATCAGAACACAGAGCAATCAATACCTACTGGGGTTGTAGATCTAGCAAAGAAACCAAGTGACATGAATTACTTCTATGTTTCACCTAGTTACAATCCTTCAGAATGAAAAGGACCAGACAAAAACAAGGGATGTAGCAAACAGCATCTTGTTGACCTTCAATGTTCTACTTTCACCATCATTACCTGCCAAAAACTTACCTCCAATTCCTTAATTTTCTCTTCAGCAATTCTCTGTTTTTCTAAGAGCTGATTATGAATCACTCCTTTAGACTGAAGAATAAACCTACAAGTGAAAAAAAAAAAGAGACAGACAACTGTCGGATATTTTTTACATCTTTTGTTCACCTAGCTGCACACAGAGTTAAACTACAGTGACTTCTGCAAAGTATTCATCCCAAACCCGTCCGTTCTGGACAGAGGCAGAAGAAATTGAAGAAATTGCTCTGATAGCTGACACAAACCACCAGGCTGGCCTCAAAGGCTTGCTCACTAATTTCACCCATGATTTAGGAGGAAAAAAATGGATGCACACAGATCTCCCTCTATCATTCATTGTCCTTGAATGATTTGAAAGCTGTTCTTGCACACAGATAGCATGGGGAGTCTGTCACCATATTGCTTTCAAAGGGATCTAAATCAGTTGATGGCATATAGTTAAAGAAGCCTCTTTCAACAGATAAAAGCCATTCATTACCATTTTGGTGCTCACAAGCTAAGCACAATAAAAACAAAGCTTTCTACACAGAAAGGCTGAGAGAATTGGGATTGTTCAGCCTGGAAAAGAGAAGGCTCCAGGGAGACTCTATTGAGGCATTTCAGTATGTAAAAGGGGCTTACAAGAAAGGTGGAGAGAGACTTCTTACCAGGGCCTGTAGTGACAGGACAAGGGGCAACGGTTTTAACCTGAAAGAGGGCAGGGTTAGATTGGACATAAGGAAGAAATGTTATATCCTAAGGGTGGTGAGACACTGGGACAGGCTGCCCAGGGAAGCTGTGGATGCCCCATCACTGGAAGCGTTCAAGGTCAGGTTGGACAGGGCTTTGAGCAACCTGATCTAGTGGTAGGTGTCCCTGCCCAGGGTGGGGGGTTGGACTGGATGGTCTGTGAAGGTCCCTTCCAACCCAAACCATTCTGTGACTTGATGATACAGACAGGTGCTTCCACCAGAAACAAACACCTGGTACACCTGCCTTTACTTGAGCTTTCACAGCTCCCACTGCTCAGGGCTTGGCTTTAACACGACTCCCCCGACCTCCAAACTCCCATGTTTTCTACATTGAGAGCGTTTTTCTGTGGGGTGGAAAGTGGTCATTTTTAACTGAAATTGCAGCCACTGGTTTCCACTTGTTCTGTTTCTTTAATTGCCAAAGGGATTTGAAAGATGCATCCGTAACATCTCAGCCACAGCAATGCTGCTCGCCAGCATGCAAAAAGCTGCCCAACTTGCTCAGAAAAGCCTCTGAAGGAGCACCAGCATCCAAAGCAGCTCTCCTGCACATGGCACTGGCATTCCACAAAGAGGTAAAGGACAACTAAGTTCAAACGAATTTTAGGAACCCTCCATGGATGTTTTTTATCCTTCCAGACATAAAGAATGTACAAGCCGCAGATTTACCCCTTCCCTACTTTGAAAGTCCCCCAGGGGATTTAGAAGGAGCCTCCACAGGTCATACCAACAAGGCCCAGGTCTCCCTCCAACACCAACTAGGGTCAATGTCTTCCTACCAGGTGACAAGAGCTTTGTTAAAATAAGCAGCTTTAGACAGGGCAGAATCAGAGAGCATTCCCCATCTGCTATAGAAAAAATCTGAAATCAGTTTGTAGCACCATCTCCCATGACAAATGGCATTATTAACCTATTTGCTCAGGGCCTGGTAAACACAAATGCAGATCTGCCACTTGGCTTGAAACCCAGCATACTCTGCATCAGCAACACAACAGCCAAAAGGAAAACTACCTGAAACATGCATTACTGAAATGCATGGGAGCAGAACTGCAGTTAATTATAACAGGTTTGCAATTAAAATTCTCTTTGGTGCTGCCATTAACTGCACTTAGCAATCACTTCCTCCTCCTCCCGTTTCTCTCTCTTGTTCTGCTTTAATTCCTCTTTTCTACAGTAACTTCCACTATATCTTTTCCATTGCAATTTTCTGAAATCTCATTTCTTCTCAGTCTCAACTCACGCTTATTACTGGTGTCATCTTTGTTCTATATCTGCTCCTGTTCTTTACAACACAGCTCACTCATACCCTCTTTGTCCCCTCAATCCCCTCATTTCCATTAGGTGTCCCCACAATCCACTTTCATACAGTGGTAACTGTTTTCAGTTCCCAGCACACACCTGCCTGCTGACATAAAATGCAGGTTTTGCTCAGTCTTATGAAAATCAAGTCCATGACCACACTCCTAGGAAAGAGAAGTTATTTACATTGCTATTAGATGCAGAGCCTGGATCCCGCCAGAGAGGAGCTACTTTTCAGGACCACCAGCAACCACATCATTCTGATGCTCTTACCTTGAGCCTGCAATACCAGAAGAAACAAACATTAGCATTCACACACACACACTGTAGATTTTGGGGTGAAGACTAAAATTTTGCCTTGCTTCTGCAGCAGCTGCCATTAGTGAAAAATCAAAGCTGCAAGATGCCCTCAGTAAACAAAGCCATCAGTCCTTTTTCATGTCACAGCTTCCCTGAGACTGTGTGTGTATATGAATGTTTCCTTAATTATTTCCCTTTTTTGTGGGGGCAGCAAAGAAGAACAGAATACCTTCTCATCTGCTTCGCTAAATTGTATAGAAAGATCGATCATTTTGGTTTCACTGATGACCCTGGTCTAAGAAACAAAGTTAAACACCAACACAACTTAATCAATTTGCCCCAAGCTGCAGCTGGGTAGGTCCCTGCTGGGCTACAGGCACTGAGCAATCCCAACTGGCTGAGAACCACTATGGGCACTAAAACCTTTGAACAAACAAGCGGCTGACTTCACTTCTATTCTGCAAATGTCAACAGCAGTCATCGGGGAAAATATCTTCTCTCCCACCCTCCTGCAATGCTCTGGCAGACATGTGACAGCAAATTAAAACTGGATGGCCAAAGTTAGCACTGACGAGACTTATGCAGGCAGCTGGGCACAAATACAGCCACCCCAATTTTATTTGCCATAAAATAGTGGGCTAGAACCTGTGTCCATTCACACGTTGGCTCAGAAGCAGATCAAATATCCCTGACTTGGCCAGCAGCATCCTTCAGATGGTCTTCACCAGTACCGGCTTCAAGCTACCCATTTTAATTCCCTGCCGCAAGACCATTGAACCCTCAACCTAAAGTGCACAGGTGCTGCTGTGTAAGCTGTCAAAGGCCAGTTTTTTGAAAGTTGAAGCTATAAATCCACATCCACTGTTAACTATTTAAATCCATGGCTTCACTTTCCAACATAAGGAGGACTCAAAAAAAACCTCATCAGTGTTTTAGCTTCTAGCTTGGGTTACACACATTATGAAGATCTTGGCCAAAGTTTTTACTTACGGAAATAATGTGGTTTATGGCAGCACTTGGAAAAAGCAGAAGCTTGTTCTGCTCATTAGGTAAGAGGTGCTGCGGGGCACTTGTAATAAACCAGAGTTTAAATTTAATCTGGATTTCATTCTTCCAATTACCCTAAGTAAAATACTAACTCAATGTTTTTTTTCCTCACCAAGCTGGAGAAATAGGGCAGTGTCATTCTGCTGCTCTGTTTTAGTTAAATGTGATTATTTTATTTATGAATTTTTAAGCTCATGAAAGAACCATGGGAGGTTCTGAGGACTTAGTTCTTCCCTGAGTGAGTTTGTGAACAAGCCTTTCAAACACATGAACTTCATTCAGTGCCTAGAGGTACCCCACCAGCTGAGAAGTGGCCCCACCTTAGAATCACTGCATCACAGAGCTGAGGAGACACTTTCTGCTCTGTAACACTGAGCTTGGCATATGACCTGACTAACACCAACTCCTTGGCACAGATCAGCACCAAAGAGCTAGCTCGACAGACTGCTCTGCTGGAGTCCACCACAGGAGGCTCCAAGTTCCAAGACTTTGTACATTGAACTGGGATGGCTTTTAAGTGTTGATAGTCCACAGCAGACTAGCAGCAAACCAAATCCTCTTCCAGATAAGCAAGTTCATTCATGTCCACCTTCTCTCAGTAAAACATCACAGCACACACTAATAGATCTGTCAAACATGACACCTACACTATCAAACCTGAAACAGTGATTCAGAAAAATGTTCAGCACCACAGTGGCAATTACAAAGCTTAGTAACAATCACCTCTTCACACAGGAACTTTTTCACTGTTGTTAAATAACACCAGAAATATCTGGGTCAGAATGGACAAATTCACCACATCTGAGCTGGCCACCCATTTCAAAAGGAATGGCTAGTAAAAACAGAACAGGATTTGCCCTATTCTGGATACTTAGCAATTTTTCCCCTATGTCCACAGATGAAGGTAAAAACTCAAAACAAAGAAAATTAGAAAAGAAAGCTACAGAGGAGTGGGGTCCTCAAGGACAGCAATGTTCAGCCAAACCTGGGCTGCGAAGAAGACCAGCTCTGTAACAGAGTGAAGTGTTTGCACATTGGCTGCACCTATGTGCTCCAGTCTCCCTGTGACTGCTCGTTCTCAAGTGCAATATGAGGAACAAAAATAGAGCACAAGGGAACTGAAAGAGAAACCTCACTCTAAATATTCCCACTTGTTTCTGTTTTCCTCCCTCTACTAGCTCCATATCAGGATTTTTGCTTCCCTAAGGCAGAGAAAGTGGTTTATATACTCTCTCTGAGACTTATTGCTTGTTTCCTTCTGAAGGGATCTCTCACCCCTTCCCAATTACAAGTTTCCAGATATGGTGCCTGTTTGTTCAGTGTTTATACAGCACTCCCGTATGCCCTGGTCAAAATGGTCTTCAGGCTACAGCCAGGCTGGTCAGCAATGCTGTCAACTCCTTTGTGTCACACATACACACCCACAGAGTGATGTTTGTACAGTGTAAGTAATTCCATAACTCAGTCTGTTTGCACCAAAGAGTACTGTTTATTTGAGTTCAAGACATAACATTAGATACTGAAAGATTTGTCTCTTAATGAATGAAGTTATGGAGATGTTTGTTCAGCACACACCATTCTTCATTATGACGTACAAGTCATTAAATAAAGGTGGAGTACCACTGATACTCATAGTTAAGGTTTTCCATTAAGAATCCTTATTTTCAATTACTTGCAACTGCGACCAGCTTCAACCTTTACGTCTGAAGCTTTCAGTGACAGGCATCTATCCCAGACATAAGCACTCTTCTCTTCCTGTTCTGGTTTAGGGAACATGGTTCAGGCATTTCTGCTGCACAGCTTGCCGGTGCAAGAGGCTGTTCGTATTAGAGTATTAAAATCAGGAGGGAAGGAGCCACACAGCAGGCCACGGGGCTCCCTCCTGCCAGTCTGCAAAGCAACTCTTCCCACTTGGGTCCATGTAGATCACTGGAAGAACCTACGCAGCGGTACCAGGGGAAGCCTTAGCTTTTCCTCTGGCTGATACTGATATACATCCCTCTGTCTAATTTCAGAGAGACACAATTTTACAGGTAGGAATGCTGCAGTGCTATTTTGCCAGAATGACAGATGAATGACAGATCTAAAAGTCCATTCAGCCTGGCTCCCAGCTCACACAAACAGTCATTATAACCAGCTTTATGGTTCCCATTGCATTTGGGAAACTCTCTATAAAAACTTAGTTAAGATACCGAAAACTAACTTCATACTAAGCCACAACATTATTTTAACATGTTTATTGTATTTCCAAAAAAAACCTAACATGCTGTGCTATAACACAGCACTATTGTTTACATGGAATATCCTGCTCCTTGAAACCAAGTGTTTTCATTAGACTACTCCATGAGAAATGTTAGGCTAAGCCCAGTCATGCCCTTATCTATTTAAAGACGCTTTTTAATTCTGAACTTGCACTGCTGTTCAAGCTTTGAGCATACTCCATAGGGGATTACTGCATTTTAAGTACTGCTCAAAGCCAATGGAAGAGAGGCTTCCAACAAGCTGATCCCAAGCAATCTACCTTGATTGAACAAGGAGCCAGCTGTGCACAATTGCAAGGACCCAGTAGTCCCCTTGCACTCTCCTAGAGTCTGCTTATGCTTCTGCAAATGAGTCCCCATGCAGTTCCTAACAGGCACTGCTTACACCCCAGCAAATTCCAGTTTTAGTCATCCCAGATGAATTACCCAGTTCCAAACAAGACAAGGAAGCAATACTAAAAAAAAAGGAAAATCATGACTAATTATAGTTTGTGCTGCCACCCTTCATGTCTAAGGGTTTCACATTTTTCAGTCTGATTTTGAATTTCCCATTCAACAGATCATATGCCTTAACTGAAGTAAGGGTTGGAACAGATGAGTTGAAGCTTTTCCTATGTTTGCTTTTATTTTAGTGGTCAGTCATCTCGTTGGGTCACTCTCAATATAGTTAAACCTAACTATTCCACCACCACCACCAAAATAGCACATACCTTAAAGCAAAACAAATCCTGCAGCTTATATTGGGAGGATTATATATTAATACATTCCAGAAGCAGCAGTTTATAGTTCACATGTAATTTTACTACTGCACTTGGAGAGGTGGATACGCACCAGGAGCTGTTTGGGAAGGAGACATGGGTTGAAGCATGCTTGCAGCATCTCTGGTGGGCAGCAGAACCTGCGCAAACAGCCTGACAGCACTGGAGCATGCACAGAGAACAGGATTAGTGGCACTGGAAGCAGTCCAAACCGAGTCTTATGTAGGCCACAACAAGGGTAACTTTTACTCAGATGAACATTTGTAAGCTATAAACCTATTTAAGGAGCTAAAGGAAGTGCCACACTGCTTCCTCAAACCTCCCCACAGACTGGCCCAACATGTCCATCCCACCCTGCTGAGGGGCAATGGGATTTGTTCTGCACTTCAGGCCATGTTTACACTGCATTTTTACTTTTTTTTTTTTGATCTGTCAATAGTTACAGCATATTATGTTACCTCAAACCAAGATAGTAACACAGCTTGCAAACAGCAGTTTCTGCATTGCCAGACACTTAACTAGATGGTAGATTTATACCATTGTTCATGCTTGGTTCTTTTAAAAAAGAAAGCAAGAATATACCTCTAAGTGTATATTAAATATAGCACAACACAAAATAATAAAATAGTACTGTGGTCTGCTTTTAAAGAACTATTTTTTTTGAAGGCTCAATCGACACAAATGGAATTAAAAAAAAAAAAACACGCAAGCAAATGCCTCCTCTCTATCATACAGGAGTTAATAATATTTGAGATTCAAACCATGTGGGGAAAACAGTGCACACATGACTGCAGTTCATGGAGGCAAAATCTCCATGAGTAGTTTTTCCTCACTATATCCCTAGTTTAGTGGTTTTATCTTCTAATTTTACTTGAATGTAATTTTTTAGTATGTAGCAATGATGACCTATAACTTGTTTAAGCAAAGGAAACTCAAATGACTACAGCATACCTACTATTAGATGCACTTCAAATAGATTTTTTGCAGTCTAGGTTGTACCATATTTGAAAGATGCAAACAGCAGAAAACAGAAACAATTTTTCCAATAATGGGAAGTCAAGATCCATTCCTAAAGTCTCCTGTATTTTTAAGAATTCTCCACAAATTCCTAAGGAAGAACATTTAAAAAACAAACAAACAACACAACACCAACGAAACAAACCCCAACCACAATATCAAATGAGCATGCATCTAGGCAAACAGAAACAAGTAAACATTGGTATGAATACCTTGGTCAACCAATCCTAAAAATATTTCTGTTTTTAGAAGTTTTTTCTATTGGTAAATCTTCTGTGATCAGAAAAGTGAACTTTGCAGTAGTAAATGAAGTGACATGGAGATACTGCTATACTCTGACAGGCAAACTTACGTTTACCCTTCTCAGCAGCAGCCCTTCGCTAAGAACCTATACAGGAAAACTAGCAAAATCAAGATACATCTCCTTTGAAAAGCAAATCCATCCACAGTTGCAAATTTAAAAAAAAATATAAAGGATCATTCCTTTAAAAANAAAAAAAAAAAAAAGCATTATGCCTTGCCCCAGGAAGAAACCTTTGAAATGCTAAGTGAGGAAGAGGACCCAGCTATCCACTTATGGTTGTTAAATGGCCTTGGCTTCTGCACATCACAAATCCTGCTACAACAAGCATCAAAGAAAGCAATACAGCAAATATCACAGAAGTGGATATAAACATAAGAGTCAAAAGAATTCAAGCATAACACTAATACAGAGATATTTCTGGATGCTAGAGTTAAATTAGCTAGCACTAAAATAATCACACTGTTGTTTCCTAATCAGCAAGAACAAACTTTTTAGAATCTGCATTTCTGGACCAAAAAGGCTGGATGGTGTTTTGGAAAATTGTTTCTTCTCAGAAAGCCTGATTTTTTTTACTATTATTTTTTAAACTGGCTGAAACATCCAGTTATGTCAGCAAACAGTTTTGCAGAAAACAAAAATAAAAAGTCAAGATAACAGTTGTAGCATTCCTGAGTTCAGCACTTTGGCTCTTGCATCTGGTAAAACTTGTATAAAATAGCAATCTTGTCCCACAGGATTGGTTTCCTCATATTTTACTTCAGTGTTTTAATGTAGGGGTTGTGAATTAAATCCTCCTTCGTTCAGGCTTTGAATAGGCACTAGGTCAGAGGATGCTCAGACCTGGATTTCATGTTTATATTAAGGCTGTTCCACATGAAATTTATATATTATGTTGACATACACATATCGGACCAGAGACCAACTCTGGGCATCTCTACCTGACAGCTATGGGCCCTGAGTGTTAGGTACCTTGTCACACCCTGCTCAGCTGGCTAGATATCCATTGACACCACACCTGGAAGGGCATCCCAAGCAAGACAGGGATATGACAGGGACTCTCCCAGTACTGCTTTGATCCAGCGATTTGGCCATTCTCTGCTGCTGCAGGAAAACCAAATTTATGTGCTACAAGAAACAGCCCTATACTCTGAAAGAAGTGTTCTAGCACTCAGTATTTCCCCAGGGACTCTAATCCTTGATACCAACATTTCCTTTAGGAAATGGGGGGAAAAGATTCAAAATACAGTACTTTAAATCCACTAAATATAAATGGAAGTTCCTTGCCGTTTCAGAATATCAGAGCAACATTTTAAGTGCTTGGAGAACTTCAGAAATAAGAGTCATGTTCCATAATTTTTTTTGCAAAGTCACTTGGCACAGCAAGCCACAAAAGCAGGAGCAGTTCAAGCTCCCCAAAACATTTAATACTTGTCTAGCATGTGTCCAAAGAGAACTCTGTACTGTTGAAGCAACATATGGGTTGCACTTGCAAGAGACCCCAGATTTCCTCTTTCTGGAGGTAGGGACAAAACAAAGGTGCCTTACTACAGCCCTCGTTCCGCGCAACAGTCTGACTTTCAAACTGCTGCCCTGCAAGTGCAAGACTTCTTGAAGGCTCTGACATTTATGTGACCGCACATTGCCTCTGAACCACAGCAGATTAAACTGTCTCTTCTAGCAACAAGAGCAGTCTGCATGACTAGTTTTTGTCTCCGTTCTAACCCTTACCTTCTTGTTTTAGATTTCATCTGCTTTATGTTTACTTACATAGCTCCTCCTTCTGTGTTGTCTAGATAACAGGCAGGGAAAAAGTTAAGGATAAAGAAAAGATGAATGGAACAGATTTGTTTGAATGTCATATACCTGGTCCCAACAGAAAAATGTTCCTAAAGAGTTAAATGTCTCCAGGCAAGAGAGACAAGCACCAAGTAAAAGCTATATTGCTGATCTTCTATCACAGTGTGCATGGAGTAGGTGAGGGGACTAACAGGTTCATTTCAAGTAGGGCTAAGTAAAATAACTATTTTTTAAAATTAGCTATTATTTTTATTGTAAGACCCTTTATTTCTGCTGCTTGTACATTTGACAAACACTTACTTATCAGATGCATCCATTCCACACCAGTGCTCTGTCTAAAGCTGATTTTTTAAAGAAATGCAGCTGTTGTGTAGAACTGGGCAGATATGCATCTTGCATGCAAGCCATGAAAATCTTTTCTTCTCTGAAGTTTCAGTATTGCATGGAGAAATTATGTAAAGCAGCACGGCAAGAGAGCTATAACTGGACCAAGATATCCAGGAGATTACAAATAAGCAGCCAAGGGCAGCAGGAGTAAGATCAAGAACTAAGTGGGGGAAGGGCAGGGGGAGTGTGTTTGAGATGTCAGAAGATGTCAAGTTGGAAAAGAAGCCTGTGCCCAAAAGAACAAGCTCCCTTTCTGACCTGGAACAGAATACAGGAGCCCAGACTCTCAGTATCCCACTATAGTCAGCAGTTAACCGTGAAGCCCACTGACCAGCTGTGCTCCTCTCGCACTCCTCATCAGCCAGGAAGAGCATGACAACCAACTGCTGGCCCTTACTTCACTGCTCAAGTCAAAGGCACCTGTACAGACTACTACTGCCTTACCCCCGCGTCCATCGTTTTGATTTTTGCTTTCTGTGACAGCTCTCTAAAAAGATCTTTTTAGATTTTATAGGCTCACTCACACTTCACTGTGAAGAACATTGTTCAGGCTGCAACAAAAGTGAGTAGTTCGAAATCAAGAAAAACCTGAAATAAAAAACAACTGGGTGATGGAGAAGCTTATGGCTTATGCACACATGTCACACCACATAGCCTTTGATTCTTCACGCACCATCTCCCAACACCCCGTCTTGTTCAACATACAGCATGAACAGCGGTCAAGTAGCAAGCACAAATTTTGTTTTCTTTGCAGTTCAGTGCCTAACTGTACTTACTACACACACCAAATTTATTGTGGAAAATAAAATCATCTCTTTTTTGATAGCTAAATAGAGGAACTTCAAGTTCATAAACTACATATTGACCAGAAGCTGATAGCAACATGCTTGTCTCTGGGATTCATTTAAGTATTGCAGCACCTGTCAGCTTCTCAGCAGCTGGCCTTCAGCGCCGAACTCTGCACAAAGCCTTACCCAAGGAGATGGGCAATAGAGAAGCCACTAGGATTTCACAGACCAGCCTATAGTTAGTAACTGAACCATAAAGATTAAGCCTTGCATGTCCTTCAGTTCTTTGCAAGTTTTTTTTAAGATATGAGCGGGAAGCACAGTATGGCTACCATATTCTGCAGTGATCCATGATAGTAGAATCGAACTCCAATCTCATGCACACACAAAAAGCAAAAATGCAGCTACTGCAGCTGTAACAAGCAATATGTGGTAGTGATTGCTGTTTTCAGGCCATCAGGAAAGAACTTACAAAGATTTATGATGTCTCATTTTCAAACAAAACCAAGAATCACAGTAAAAGCAGAAATATATTTAAATCCCAGGAATGATCAAGAACATTTAATCCTCTCTCAGGTTTCACTTGTGTACAGTTCAGCCACCAAGAATCTGAACCACTCCTACAAAAAGTCAAAATCATATTATTACAGCTGTCCCCATAAAAAACTATACTTGCACAAAGCAATTTGTGCAATAGGGACAGCTGTAATATACTATTCTTGCAGAAAACCTTGATCATAAAGTTGTGCTACAGTATTTGCTTGATTTTTATTTTCTTGTATTTTATTTTTGTAAGCGTTCTTCCATTTGATGTTGAAGTGAACTGATGATAAAGCAACATCAAACCAAAACTGACCATCTATTTTGGCATAGCACAAAAAACTGCAGTGCTCCCCTCACTATGCCTGGCACAAGTGCCAGACATTTTTCTTCTGTAAATAAGGATCTTGTCCAGGTTATGGGTTAAAAGAATGTAAAGGGAAAGGTCTGAAATATTCAGACAGAATTCTGAAGCTTAAACTTTCAGCATAGTTCTCAAAGCAATATGATGATATCAGTTCACAAATAGCTTAAGCAGAAGTTCAGCATAGTAAGAGTTGTCTCAGGCTACGTAACAGGCCTTTTAAAAGAGTATGAAGTAACAGAATTGAAATGTATTTGGCAAGATGCCACCACTCAGATGATATCCCAGCCTCACGGATATGTACAGTACACAGCAATTCATCATCTCATACTATGCGGCACTGACATTTCTTGTGTCAAACCAAAAATAGCTATACCAAAAGTAAACTGAGCCCCCACATGTGGAGGCCAGTTAGGCCTCTGCATGTTATACACACTACAAGACTTAAAAAAAAAAAAAAAAGACCAAGTTGAAGAACAGCAAATGGACTTCCACGTTCACCAGCAGTGGAGGGAAAGCCCCTTGGAAAGGAAGGAGGCTCAAGAGAGGGGTTCAGAGAACAAAAACTGCACAACTGCTTTCTAAGCAGTGCAGAAGCAAGTACGAAACTAGGCAGACTTCCTCCCGGGATGCAACACATCACCACAGTTCCTCAAGCCTTCAAATTCCACGAAGACCTGGAGCATCTTACCCTACAGAAGTGTACGTACTAGCCCCCTTGTGCACATCCCAAACTGCCAAAGTTGAAGAAAAAAACAGAGAAACTCTATCAGAAGCCAGAGTCTAAGTAGTGGCTTAAGTGGATTAAAGAAGAAAAAAAAGAAAAAAAAGACAAAAAAAAAAAAAAGAAGTTGAGCACAGGAATAGAAGAACAAAACTTATTTCAAAGAATTTAGCTACTCAAGCAAGTTGTCAGAAAAGCTCTGATAATCAGAGTTAACACTGATGCAGAACTCCACCCTTTCTAGATAATGGAAACCCACTAGAGCTCCAATGTTTGCATGCTAGACTATGCAAAAGAAATTGTAGCATCACAAATACCCCTTTGGTGGCTGAACTCCCACATCTGCGCAAGCCAATAAAGCCAACAAATTAAAAAATCTGCAATTCCCTTCATAGAACATGGCTTATGTGTACAGAAGAACAATAATGACCACCTCCCTTGGCCTCCAGTGGAACACATGATGACAGACTGCCCTTAGATTTTAACTCCTGCTCAAGGGGTGCTTTAACCTGCTTTGCTAAAAGCCCAGATTTCAGCAATAAATTCTCTACTAAGGGTTGGAGTGGGCTCCAGGAAGCGCCTTGTGTCCTTGGTATGTGTTCTCCACACTAGGGAGTGACACAGACCACACTAGAGCATTACTGCCAATAACAAGGCAGCCTTTAGCCCCACAGCCAGAACAGGCAGAGCTCACAGAAATACAGTATCAAGCTAAGACAGGAGAAAAAAAAAGAATTTTTAAAATGAGTGAATGAGTAGTATTCAGACGAAGAGCACTCTCTTAATCTATATTTGCATAGCAACTCATACAAAAACAGTCCATGGAGAGTTCAGCTTTTAAATACTATTATAATGCAAATATTTTTCTTTCTCTGCCATTTCTGAGGAGCCTGCCATGCCTAAGCCACCCTTTCTGGTCACAGAAAGGCAAGCAAAAGATGACTACCCAGAAGACTGTCACAGTGGCTGCACACAGAGAAAGTGTAAATGGTTTAGGACATAAAGAAGGTAAGCATCTCTTAACTCCTAAGTGGGAGGCAGAAGCAGAAAGCAGGACAATGCATTTCAGCCAGCACTGAACCATTGCTACCTACATCTGATTTATAAGCAAGATTACTTCATGATAAAGACCGATACACTCACATTTTTAAGGTATCTTAAGGGAATTCTCCATACAGAAGTTTTCTGTACTTTTGGATTTTATAAAGCCTTTTAAAAAAATTGTTGACTCCAGAATTATCTTCTGCTCTTTATCTGTCTACTCTGTGACAAAACCAAACAGAAAAAACTAACGAGTCGTCTCATGACGGTTCCAAACACAAGTGTTTGCTACATCTACAGCTTGCCTGGGTCAAATCAGTCGCCTCTTGCAAGGGACCAAAATCTATCTCCTTTTAAGGTACCCCTCACAAGCATTCCCACACAAACCCAACATTTAATTCACCTACATGGAAAAGATTATTCACTGGGAGTCAAGAAGGGGACTCTGTCATGCTGAACACCTCCATTAGCCTAGGTACAACTTCGTCTTAAAACCTGCAGCAAAGGGCAAACTACACAGCATTCCTGGCTTCCCAGTCCTGCCAGCTCCGTACAGCTCAACCTGGAGATTGCGTGGCCTGATGGATCAGGGCACTTGTAGTCTGACCTAGCTCACTGCACAGCCCTGTGATCATTCACTTTGACACACAGAAGGCGAGGTAAACACAAGGTGGGGAAGAGGTCCATACAATCACCCCTTTTGGCAACAGTCAGAACAGATTCAACATTTTGCAAAAGCACATCCTGAGCTGAGAAGATTCATCACTGCTACCCAACTCACAAGAGACAAGAAAAAAGTCATAGTACTTTCAAATCAGAAACACAGAAATCTAGTGTGATATTTATCAAGTAAGCATGTATTTTGGATCTGAAACCACTTTGTATGGTCTTCTATCAGAGGCTGCTGAAGTCAAACAAAAGTGTGTTGTGGAAGTTAATCAAAACACTTCTGGTTTAAGGTATTACTTCTGACAGTCATCCAACACATGGAAGCACATCTTTATGAGTGCACTGGGACTACCCATATAAGCTTTATGCACACTTCCAAGGGTTTAAAAAATCTGGACACCACCTATTAGATCCTGTTCCCTGGCACGATACTGCAAAAGGCATTTCTGTAGAACATTTGTGCAGGCAAAGCCCTGAGCATGTGAACTGTGCACAGGAGTTTTTCAAGGAGTCTGATGTAAACTACATTGGAAATGACTGAAGCTGGACAGATTTATGAGACCCTTCTCACAAAGGCTGTTTGTCATTAGAATACTGCTCTGCTAGTCTAAATTACAAACTTCCCACAAGTGCCAGATGAGACCATCACAGCCAGGACCAGAGCCAGCAAGCAAAACCACACAAAGGCAACAACATTTATAACAGTCCTTCTTCGAGGCAGCCAGTAGCTAACCCCAAGAGATAAAACCCAGTAAGTCTTGCTGCATTCCCAGGCAGATTGCTGGAATTAAAAATGAAAGTCAATGAGAAAAATGAAACAAATGAACATACGGAGAGAAAACTTGCATATTCTTTATAAAGGGGAGAGCCTCCTGCCAAGGGCAGCTGCCTATAGGCCTCTTACATACAAAGGCTGGGGGTTCTCCCTGTGCACAGGGCTGCAATGACTACACCACTGCACTACTGAAGCCAGGTACTCCCAAACAGGAAGCCAGCCAGCCGCTCTCAGCGCAGCAAGGAAGCCCCCCACCATCCACCACAGGCCGGGCAGGTACTCACATCCTCCCCACGCCCTCGTACATGCGGGTCTCGTCCACCAGCATCATGACCTCCGTGTCGGTGAGGTGGGCGTGCTTCTTTGTCTTGCTCAGTTGCTCGATCTGGATGTCGGCCAGCTTCACCTTCTGCTGCGTGTCTATCACCTTGGCTTGCAACTCCGTGAAGGCCTGGAGGAGAGGGGGGGCAGCGGCGATAAGGGGCGGCCCTGACAGGCTGCAGCCCCGCGCTGCCTGAGGCCGGGCGACGGGGGCCGAACCGGCCCCAGGCTGCCGGAGAGGGGATCGGGCATGTGCTGCCCGCCACGGAGGGACTTATACCTTCTTCAGCTCCAGGTCCACGGGCGCCGCCATCTTGTCCCCGCACGGCGCCTGCGCGACGGGGGAGCACTGGCACCGTGTCCTCTTGCGCATGCGAGAGCGGGGGGGGGGGGGGGAGGGTGCCTCTCAGCGGGGCGGCTTGTGCTGTGGGCGGTGGGCTTCATCGCGGGACTAGGGACGTGCCGTGGGGTCTCCTTACCAGGGCGGGGACGCCAGGCTAGCCGGTGGGGTCCCCTCACGGGGGCGGGGACGCCTGGCTGGGATGTGGGGAACCAGGCCTCCCCGTCGGGCCGGTCCCGCGTGGGTGTCCCTGAGCCGGCCACCTCAGCGGGGGGTGGTGGCCGCGGTGGGCGGGGCGAGGCGCGGCCTGTGGGAGGGGGGCGCGCCGAGGGCGAAGCCATGGGAGAATCCAGTGGGCCTGTCCATCACCTGTGGGCCCAGGTGCGGCTTAGTCCCTTGGGCAGCCGGGAGGTGCCACGGGGCTCTCCAATCCCGGCGGTACCCTTCCGTGGGGGGACGCGCTCCCCGCGCTCAGCTGCCCGCTCCTCCCCATGACTGCCACAGTGCGGCCGCCCCTGCCCGAGCTAGCGGGGCTCGGCAGCCATCCCTGCCACCTGCCAGCACCTACACGGGAGCCCCCGGCTGGCCCCAGGAGCAGGTCCCCGGGCCCCCAGAGGCGGAGCCCCAGGGACAGACCAAAAAGCAATAATGGGTGCTAAAAACAGAGCCAGAGCCATGCTTTGTGTTAACCCATCAGACAAATGTGGCCTCATCCTCTGGACCTGCGGAGATGCTGGGGCTGGGGGTGCTGGACATCTTGGACCCAGTGAAATACAGAGGGGAGGTTGAAATTGTGACAGGCTTGCCAGGCAGAGGTATCGAGCTGAGCAGTGAGAGGCCTGGGGGGCCGCTGGGCTCCCCGTGGTGGGGGTGGCAGTGCTGCATCTCGGCTTTTGGCTGTCTGCTGCCCCCAGCACCCTGCAGCCTGCCTCTGCCCACAAATGAATCGCCTTCACTCTCTCCAGGCCCAGAGCTTTCCTTGGAGCTTGCCCAGACAGGCTTGGGTAAGGGATGAGATCATGATGAGGCCATCAGATGCCTTTTGGGCAAAGGTAGCAAAAACTGAAGTGGACAGTGTGCTGCTCTGCAGCCAGAGGCAGGTGGGGGGAATCTGCTGCAACACCCCTATTAAAAAGCAGAGTGCAGGATCTGATCTTCAGGGACTCTCAGCTCTTGTTGCCAACTGCTCCCAGAGTGCAGCCACCCTTTTCAGTGCCTTCCCCAGCTCTTTCCAGCCACTGCAGCTGCCCATCTGCCAGCCCCCCAGCATTGCTGCTTATCCAGTGCAGAGCTGGAGCTGGGGGACAGTCCCCACTGCCTGCACCCCCTGCCTGCAGGGGCAGCTGCATGCCAGTGCGAAGCCTTCCACCGTGCCCCCAACTCTGCAGGTGCCTAGGGTGATTGGTGTTGCCCTCTCTGTGGTAGCAACAAACGTGTGGGAGATGTCTCATTGTGGCAATGCCAATCCCAGGCTTGGGGCTTAGCAGCTGGGTGAGAAGTTGCGCAAAGCCAAGAACCCCCCAGTCAGGAGGAAAACCAGCCGAATGAAGCTGTGCCCGGGGATGCCACCACCTGCTTCCAAAGGGAGGCAGCAGGGGTGTTTCAGCCACTTTTGGGGTGTCTCTGGCTGCCTCATCCCTGTTCCAGTGCACTGCTGCCTCCCTCCATCCAAACCCTGCTGCACTGTGATAGCCAAAGGTGCTGAAGCACAACTGCCAAGATACTGGGGCAGGCAGGGGAGAATTGGTTATTAAATTGACTAATGCAAGTTATTGCAATTTTTTATTAAATCCACTCCTGGGATTTTGGAGGTCTCCTAGCTTTGACCCTCACTCTGGAGAAGAGACTGCGAAGAAGCCGCAAGACTCTCCTCCAGGCACGTGGTCTGTGCCTGCAGCAGGACGGAATAAATGCAGGCCGGGGGACACACCGGCTGATGATGTGGTGTTTAATGGCTGGGCACATGCCTCGTAACCCATAGACAAGCCAGGCACAGGTATCAAAGGGATCTGAAGGGAGATACCAGAGGTCACAGTATGGAGTCAGTGTCAGAGGCAGCAAGTGGGCTTGACACCATGGCAGTCAGGAAATGCTGCAGCTGGTGACATGTTTGTGCTCCTGGGTCCATACCTGGAGGAGAGTGAAAGGCCATGCTGCTGAGCTGGGGCTGCTGCAGGACACTGCCTGCCTTCACCAGGATCCCCGCCAGTGCTCAGCTTGGCTGGCTGCCACAGCAACTGGCTCCTGTTGAGGTGGGGATGGCAGGGTGGTGAAGACTGCTTTCCTGGCACCCTATTCCTGCAGGCACAGTGAGGAGAGCAGCCTAGCCTCCCTGCACAGTGCATGGGCATTCTGGGCAGGGCAGAGCCCCGTGTGTGCCAGCCAGGCTCTGGGGCACCTCCTGTTTCGTGGCCACAAGCGCAGCTGGACTGGGGAGCTGCCCCAGGGGCTTCATCTCTGCCTGAGCTGGGAAGAGAACATCTGTAGGAGTGTCAGCCTTTCCCAGCCGGGCTCCAGGTAGAAGTTCCAGTTGTCTGCAGAAAATTCTTCCAGCAGAGCTATTTCCAGTGCCTGTCAGGGCAGCATGGAGCCCTGCGCATGTGGAGCTGCCCAGGACAAAAGGCAGAAAGGCAGCAGGACTGGGGAGCGGCTCTGGAAAGTGGAGCAGCATTAGCACAGGAAGGCAGGGATGCAGCCAGGCAACCCAGAGCAGAAGGGCCTCCTGCACAGCAGCTGGAGGCATTATTTGCTTTACAGACATTGAAAAAGGCGAAAGTTTGGAGTCTCAGATTAAACTGGCACTCCCACAGCATAGACCTTCAGGTTTGCACAAAGCAGAGCCAGTAGCTTGTTTCTCTGGCTGTGGGACTCAGGCCACTGCAGCTGCTGGGGTTTTTACTCCTCAGGTGATAGCACACAAGGGTGCCCATTGCCACCCATCGGCTTCCCATCTGCCATAGCTGTGCATTTTAGCCCTTCTGTCTCAGGGAACACTGGAAAGCCAAAGTATTACCACATTCCCCCTTCCCACACCCCAGGTTTTGCTACCACAAAACTTACTGGCTGCACAAGAGGGATGAACCTACACACTCACTTCCTAAGCCACCCCTCCCCCAGTGAGCATAAAGCTTATTTCATACTTTACCAGGGCTGAATTAGGCCAAAAAGCTCTGCAGCCTACCAACTGTCCAGCTTTAGTACACATTGTAGGAGCAGGAGTAGAAAGCAGTAGCTTGGGACTCCCCTTTGAAAACTGAAGTTTGGCATCTGCTGAAGGGAAAGGGACTGGAAGAAGACAGGTTTCCTGCAGGGGGGAAGCCCTCACTCTTGGTTTTGAAGCTTTCTACCAAAGCCAGCACTCACGCTGATCTCTGCTCCCTGTGGGGAACACCAGGGAAGAGGAAAGTGGCTTGGGTTTTTTTTTTACTGCAAAGTCAGGAATCAGTCCTGAACTACCATCTGAAGTGACACTTGCTGGAATGACCCCAGCACCCGGAGCCTGCAGCCACCCCAGGAACTGCTAGAATCCCCTGCAAGGGAGGTATGAGTGAGTCCACCTCTTGATTTTTTTAGCCAAATGCTGGCTTAAAACAAGGAATCAGTCCCATTTGGATCAATCAGTCACCAGAGTAGCTTCACTCATACCAGAGACAGCTTTGCTTGATGAACAGACAGCCAAACATCACGTCCCTCCCAGGGCATCAGCTGGCAAAGATGCAAATCATAAAGAAACACAGATGGGGCTGGCCTGGCTGCAGACTCCTGCAATGATCCCCTCGCACCACACTGCTCTGCTGCACCCCAAGGATGGCACAAGCCAATCCAGCAACCCCCACCACACTCAGGATCTCTGCCACCATTTGCAATGCCCCACTAGCAAGGGCATGTTGCTACGTTCAGTCTTCAGAGTCTGACTTCTTTCCACCTCTGTCATTAAATCAACAACCCAAGCATTTGATACAAAGTGTTATTTATTAGAATATTACATTGCACTTAAAAAATAAGGGAGGTCTGACCCTATCATCTTGGCCTACATGAAGGATGCAGGGCCAGACCTACAATAAATATAAATACTATGTACAGTTTATCTAAAATAAATATATAATTTAAAATGAAAAATATCTTGTTAAATAGCTGTTACCCTCCCACCCCTCCTGCACCGAAGAAAGCCCTGAGCCCAGTCTCCTTGCCCTTCACAGTTTGTTCCTTGGCAAGCACCGCAGTGGACAGAGCGCTGCTGGAGAGCCCTTGTGCCTCCGGCTGGCTGGTCCCTCCTGCCTCTGTGCAGCCGCCTGGCTGGTGAGCACCTCTCCTGAGCCCCCTTCATCCTGGAGATGGCCATGAAATTCCTTGCAGTGATGCTGCTGCCCAACCAGCCCCAAAGTAGGCACTATCCTGCTGCTCCAGCAAGCTCCTGCCATGCCATGGGCTCCCAGGGACGGTGCTGGCTCTGCAGCTCTTGCCTCTTCCAGGAGGTAGAAGTGCATTAGTGCTGACCACTGCAAGACAGCAGCAGGAGAGCTTACAACATGGCCCTGGGCCACTCTGCCCGCAGAGCAGTTCCTGCATGGCAGGACCAAGGTGCCCGTCCCACCCAGCCAGATGGGACAGCCCTTGCAGCCACCAAAGCTCCAGCAGCAGCAGTCACTCACCACCTTGTGAGGCTGGACCTGAGAGGATGGGAGCCAGGATGCTGGGGGAGCAGTGGCTAAGCCTCCCACCCCGTGTCCACCATGCTTCCCTTCCAGGGGCCACAGCACTTTTGCCCCCAGACACATCCACCCCCAATAATCCCCCAGGCAGAGGGGGAAGTGATGAAAACTTTGTGCTGCATCCCCTTCCCCAAAATTCAACTCCTATAACCAGCTAAAAGATCCCACCCCAACACTATTACCAACATTACAGAAATTCCTTGAAGGCATTACTTCATCCTCACAAAGAACAAAGGTTATTTCTTTCTTTAAAGAGAGAAGTAGCTGTAATACTTATGGGCACATCCAACGTCAGGGTTTGGACCAGACCAGAGGAAGTCTGCAAGCTTTCCAGAACCCAGCCACAGCCATGTGGCCCTGGGGCAGAGCACACCCCACCACCCAGCCAGAGTAACAGCACAGCAAGATTCCCCCAGTGCCCAGCTGTAAGGCATTAAGTTGATGCAAGTAATAAGCAGAGTGGGAGTGAAAAGGAAGGGTTGTTTTGGTTTGGTTTTTTTTGTTGTTGTTGTTGTTTTTGTTTGTTTGTTTTTTAAATGTATATATGAATAGAGGCAATATCTAAGGAGGGGAAGTGACTCAGAGGGTTAAAGAGGGAACAGAACAAGTGGGGAAAAAAAACAGAAGCGGCTTCCCCACTGTCAAACATCCCAAAGCATGCAGTGACAGGGCAAAGCAGACTCTTATGGTTAGAAAGGAAGAGGTGGTGGTGGCCAGGGGTGTCAGGGGACAGGGACTTGAGCAGGAAGGGGAGGAAAGAGGGCTGGAGCCCCACAGGGCAGCTCAGGCTCTTGGGTCAAATCCAGTGAGCTGCTTCTCCAGGTTCTAACTCCATGTAGCAGTCCCAGCCAGCATGAACAAGCAGAGCCCCAGATGCCTACCAGCCCCACCACTGCCCCATGCCTGGCCAGGGGCTCACCTTGCCCGCACCTGGCATCCTCAGTGATTCACAGTGATGCCTAGCTTGATTTTCTCTTCGTTTTCTACATCGTAGACACCCCTCTTGTGACACCTGTGAGGCCAAGAGATGCTTAGAGCACGGAGAAGTCCCTGCCACCCTCCCCTGCGCACGGTCTTCCTGGGGATGTGGATCAGATGGCTCATCCCCATCCCACTCACCTGAGCATCAGCAGGGCTGCTATGATGATGAGACACAATGAGGACAGGACAACAGCAATGACAGCTAGTGCTGTGGTATGGTCGTATGCACTGGGGGGGTGCTCGACAGGCAGCGAGAGGCCGTGGCATCTCTCTCCATGATATCCTGGCTGGCATCTGGGCAAGAAGAAAAGTCTTAAAGGTTGGTGGTGACCGAGCACAGAAGGTCATTTGGTTCCTCACACCCCCACAGAAAGGGAGCTGCCTCTTTGCTCAGCCTTAGCCAGCACCCTGCCCATTCTCCTTGGTCCCCCTCCCCTGCACTGGGAGGTCTGGTGTCACCATCAGATGATGGCACTGGTAAAGTTTCTCTTGCCCCAAGCATCAGGTGAAGACTCCTAGAAAGGTTGAGCTTCCCCCCAGTAGAAGGCACCTGGGTCTGCACTCTTCCCAGTTGTCCCCAGGCAGAGACAGGCTGCCCATACCACCTCTGGAAGTGGGAAGTCCCACGCAAAGGAGCAGAGAGGCAGCTGGACCAGAGCTCAGTGCTTTCCTCAGAGCAGGATGTCCCTGCACACCCTCCCAGCCAGAAAGATGCCACCTCACTGCAGACTCAGGAGGTTACTCACGTAACAAAAATAACACTCTCCAGCAGAACTGCAAGGCTGCCAACCCTCCCTGTGAGTCAAAGCACAGTGATGAGACCACATATATAAGTCTATATCCAGTGCCACTGACCCTCAAGCTTATCTCCAAGACAGGGTCTCAGCCCAGCTCTCCTGTCTGGCTCACAACAACACCGTGCACCAGCATCACCTCCCAGCTACGGCAGCATGGCTGGGCACAAGGAAAAGGTGCAGAACCCAGCCTGGCAGCATCCTCACCCCACCCTGCACCCCAGAGTTCAGCCCAAGGAAAGCAATGATCCAAGACACCCTGTAGCAGGCAGCCAGCCACCAAGAGCAGCCACAACTGAGTGATACCAGCCAACACTAAGCCTTATTATCAGAGGGGACTGGGGCAGTTGGCCACCGTTCCCAAAAGCCATGATGGCTCTGGGGAGATGCCACCAGCCTGGAGAGCCGCAGCTAGCCCCCACACCCCTCCTGCTTGCCTGTGTTCCAGGTCCTCCCCCAGCCCCAGGGATCTGGGAAGGGCAGGAGGCTGGGCAGGGGACACCTGGCTGTCCCAGTCCCAGGCAGGGGGTGCTGTACTGGGGTACAGCTGTACTGCTGTACTGGTCAGCAGCCCAAGCTGAGCCAGCAGAGATCTCCTTTTGCTGGGAGACCCAAGCCCCCTGTGCAAGGGCCCAACTTCATGATATCTTCCAGGGAGAGAGAAACTAAGTGGTTCAAGGAGCTATGTGGAGTCTCATCCCTGTGGATTGCAGGGTGTGAGATCTTGTGGGCACCGTAAGCCAGGGAGCCATTATCTTCGCCGGGCTCCGGGCACAGGGCTCAGAGGATTGATAGCAAAGAACAAAGCCTCTTATATATCTGCCAGCTCAACCCCTGCCCACGTCAGTGGGGATCAAATGTGCACCTACCCAGCAGCAGCAGTGCTGGATCCAGGTGCCCCAGCAGCAAGCAAACACTCTCTCCACCACTTGCATTGTCTAGCCCCTGCTCTCTACCTGCATCTCATGGGGGCGGGAGAGGGGAGATACACAGCCCTGTCCTTCATCAGGGCCAAGGGACAGCTTGGGCATGGCTTTAGCAGACTGTACCCAAAGGTGCTATCTCCAATCCACCTTGCTGGTGCTACAGCAAAGATGATCCTCCTGTCTGCACCAGTACATCCAAGAGCCGTGGGAGCCCCAGGCTCTCAGCCAAGGCTGGCAGCAGCAAGGGACAGGGGGATGCAGGGTTACAGAGTCAGGATGGGATCTCACAAACCAGACTTGCAGAAGACCTTGGCTGCAAGACCCCAGCCCCTGCTCACCATCCTCCAAACCCCACCACCACAGGTCTCTGCAACAGCAGGGGATGCTGTTTCAGAGTCCACAATGGATTTTGGTGGGGGACAGACATTGCTCAAGAAGCACAAGGAAGAGGCCAAGTCAGAGCCGTCCCCACACAGACAGGGAACATGCACTAAAAATATCTCCTCCGCTCTTCCTCTGCCTGGCCCAGAGAATTGAAGGAACCATGACTAAGGCTCCCCCGGCACAGGCACATGCCAACAACTCACATGCAGGAGGGAGCTCCCAGCTCTCGGATGTATTTGCATTCACCGTGAATACAGAAATCCTTGTACTTCCGCAGGCACGGGTCTCTCTTCTTCCCCAGGCCTTTGCCTTTTCTTCTTTTATTCCCGTTCCCTTTTTTCTTGGGAGTAACCAGGCCTTGAGGCTTTGACAGGAAAGCAACTGGGAAACAATTTTAGAAGGAGAAAATAGCAGTCAGATCACCTCTGTGCATCAGCCAAAGAGACGTCAGCTCAGCCTTGGCACTCTCACACACTTTTGTGTGGTGATCTGCCCCAGAGCAGAAGGGGAGGTTTCCATATTTTATTTTTTTTCAGCTTCTCACAAATATCATGGCCTTTCCGATTCATAAGAACAATTCTCAAGGAAAGAAAGGAATCGGGGGAGGGAAAGAACAGAGTTTTGTGCATCTCAAATGTTGCTATTATATGCACCAGTTTCCACTGAACACAGAAAATTGCTAATTGCTAATTTATCTGGCTTTTATTTCCCTGATGAGTAGAGTCTTTTGTAAGACCCTATTCATGGCTCCGATGGACTCTTCTTCCTGTGGGTACAAGGATGCCTTGCACACCCAGAACGGGATTAAGAGAGCAAGCCAGGCTTAATTTTTGATTTTGCAGAGCCAAAGACACGGCAAGGGCAGCGTTTGCATGAAGTACGTTTTAATTGCAGTGCAGAGACCACTGGCTTTTGGTGCAAGGCCAGCTCCCTGCTAGGTTGGTGGAACTGGAGCACTGAGCCCCTTGCCTGGACACAGACTGGAACCAGCAACATTACTGGAATAGTTTTTAAGACATGCAGATGCCCCAAAAAATCAACCACCGGGTTGATCTCACAAGGTGCTGAAATGCTAGAGAGCACTCACTGCTTCGAGAGGCACTTTTCATCTCCCCCAAACCATGGCACTTAACTCTGGTAACCCAGGGAAGTATGAACTAAGCCCTGCACTGCTCAGGGAGGAGAGGGCAGCTGAATCTAACCTGGCAAGTTGTAACCTGCCTAATATCCTTCTCAGCCACTTCCTGACATAACCCAGCCCATCTTTTCCCCCATGAGCACTTCTCGTGCTGCAGCACACTGGTTGCACACCTACCGAAGTTATTTTGCTATTTTGACATCCTTCACACTATACCTGGAGCAAACATACTCCAGGAAACTCCATGGCTTGGAGAAACCCCCGGATCTGGGTGAGGCTCTGGGCTCTGCCCCAGGCTGGCAGCAGAAGCTCTGTCCCTCCCCTGCAGGTTATCTCCCAGCTGCAGCCAGTGGACACACAGTGCTGTTGATCCCCCCCAAGCTACCTCTACTGTCAGCACTCCTCCTCCCCAGGACTCTGTCCCTTAGGCCAGCCAGAAAAGTTTTGGAAGATCATGCTGATAGGAATACTGGTCCAACACAAGTGGGCTGCTGCTCTCCCCCTACTCAGACACCCTGGGGGCTGCAGCACAGAAGAAGGTGCCTTCAACACAAAAGGCAGATTTTTCTGACTGTAGCTCAGCTCAAGGCATCAAGAAAGCACTCCGAGAGGCTGCGGCCTCAGTAACCAAATATCCCCCACCCCCTCAGCCTGTCCCTCAGATGTGGGTCAGCCCATGCCTGCCAGATCCCTTACTCTAGGACAGGCTCTCCTCCTCAGGGGGATGCACAGAGAAGCAGGCTGGAGCATCTCCTTCCCAGCAGGAGGGGTAACTGTTTCCTCAAGGCTGCGTCCCCTTGGATGCGAGGGGTCAGCCCAGTTTTGCAGGTTTTTTGTTGCAGTCTGATAGTACAGCCAGAAAGCAGAGAAAAACATGGAAAAAATGGAGGATGAGCTGTATGGGGCAGAGCACACACATCCTGGTGCCAGGTTTGATCTCAGCATGCCGCATGTGCAAGGCACAGGTACAGGACAACCCTACTCAGCCTGCAACGGCCCCCCATCCGAACCCCACAAGAGTCCCTGGGACACTCTTTGGTTCCAAGCCGGGGGAGCGGAGCCAAGCATAAATGCCCAGCCAGTCTAACAGAGTGACAGTGTCCCCAACACCCCCACAGCAGGGACTGCCGGCTGACTAACCCTGCCTAGGTATGAGGAGCAGCCGTGTGTAGGCGGCGGGTGAGTCACAGTGATCCTCTCGCAGGCAGCCACTGGGGCAACCATCTGGAAGGCAGCACAGGCCCACCGGCTGGGGCTGGGCACCTCTGGGCAGAGGCTGCCGTGCCCCCCAGAAGGTCTCTGCCTTCCATCTGGCCAAGATGTTGGGGGCCCGAGAACCCTTGCAACCCCCATGCCAGGGACTTCAGGGACACAGAGAACCCGTGGCACAAGAGAGGAGCTACCAAAGCTCAGTTGCTCTGTGCTAGTGCCCAACAGGCTGGCCCCACTTGGGGCTGCTGCCACGGGCACTCAGTACACAAGGACTGGGGGCTCTCCTGCAGCTTTCTCCGAAGCAGAGCCAGAGCTGCTGCCAGGGCACCCGCGGGGCTGAGCCGAGCCGAGCCCAGCCCAACCCCTCCGCGCCCCCCTCCAGGTCCAACCGCCCCCAG
>VZTL01053326.1:27010-41981 GCA_013400535.1 Scopus umbretta | reverse complement strand
TTAACTATAATTATTTTTGCAGTTCTTTGAAACATACATTTCTGTTGCTATACTTCTAAAAAGTTATTGGCTTAAGTGTAAAGAATCTCTGCAGAAAGGAGTGCTCTTCAGAAGGTCAGGGTTAAAAGAAAAAAGGAAAAATGTCCAAATGAAAGCATTCTTTTAATCTTAATTGGAGTTGCAACTGCAATGTTATATTGCAGAAGAGGTTAATAAAGAGGGTTATCAGTGAAGGACCCAATCGAACAAGTTGTTTAGTTAACAAGGCACCAGGCAAGGATGTGCTGCAGGAACTAGAAACAGAATTTGCCACAGATGAAAAGTGTTCTGATGCCCTGAAATGACAAATAGCTCTCTGCTAAGCTTTCACTGCCAAGACCCTGCCAACTGCTCACCAGGACACTTGGGTAGCTCAGCAGTCCAATTACCAGGTGGGGAATGCCTTGAAACCACAAGTTCAAATCCTGGCAAGGCTGATTTCTCTCTTTTTCCTTTTGAGGCAGATATAAACCGTTCCATTTGCCGTGCTGCTATTTCTGAACAGTTCTTTAAAAAGGCCTGGCCTGCTGTGAACTGCCATTACAAATTCCATTATACTTTTCTGGAAAGATTAGAGTTTTAGTCCAATGCTGTAGCCAAAAAGTGGCGCTCTCCAGCATGGCTAGCAGTTACCTACCATTCTAAGAAGAGACTTCGCTTCGCTTGTGACTTGGGTACCCCGAAGAGGGCTAACTGCACTGCGCCTCTTAGTGACTGCAACTGTTCATTTAGAAACCCACTGGGTGCTAAGCAGCCTTGCTGGATGCAAGTATTTCCCACTTGTCAGAGTAAAATGATTTGTCTTTAACGAAACAATAGTGCTTAGGGTTTTTTTAATTAAGCAACAAGGCATAAAGCCTTGGGATATTCTAATTTCTTGGACTGCAGTATGGTTGGCCTGCATGATGCTGAGATTTTGACAGGACATTTCTGAAGCACAGCATGATTTCTGAAACTAAAGCTTTATAGTTAGTAAATATCTAGTTACAGTAGAAGTACAGTAGAAGTAGTAGAAGTTACAGTAGAAGTATTATTCTTTTAATATGGAAATGAAAAAAATACCAATTCCTTAGAAGAGAAAAGTAATCAAGTATCAGAAATATGTTGATAGCATACAGGTTTAGAATAATAACAGAGATATTTTGACTTGCAAAAGACTTTAAGACACAGTTCTATGAAGGTTATCTGAGGTGAAACTTTGTTGGTCATTTTGGCAGGCTAGTAATTTTGAGCATACACAACAGACTCCTAAAAAAGTTTTACTTTGCAAAGGTGATCCTTGGATTCTAGTAATAAAAGATGATTAATTTTTGCCTCTTGATTTTTACTCGAGTTAACCTGCACTTTTTGAGAAAGAAGAACTTAAATGCCATAGATCCAAAATGAATCTAGTAAAAGGAATTACATTGGATCCAGTCATCTCACGACAAAGACAACAATAAACCACAAATATAATTTATTAAACAAGTCATATGAAGTAACTGATCACCTGTTCTGTCTGCTTACAGACAACACACTAGAAGTTACAGCATTTGGAATACTGGAGTTATTTGCCAAACTTTATCCTCTCATCCGTTTCTATCAGCTTTAGAGCTTATAAAAAAATCTTTGTTTCTTAAAACTCAGTCAGTAGTGACAAACCTCCCCCACTGGACCTCTCATCACCATATGGCTCAATGCCCTTCCCTCATTTACAGCAAAGCACTGCATGTTTAGTTTAGCAAATCTGCAACATCAATTTTGACAACAATGATGGATATTTGAAATTACAATGTAATACTTAGCAGCATAGAAAATTCTAATGTATGCAAAGCTTATTAGTCAAATCTAGAGCCTACAAAAAATCAATTTGGAATGCATAACACAAAATCACTGTCCTACTTTGTGCATACAACAGAGTACTGAATATTATTTTTAGACTTTTGGGATTGTAAATATAGTGCCTTTGGACAATACATGAAATGTTTCAGGAAGCTCAGATACAGACTACTGTGATTGTGTTACTAGAGGCTCAGGAAAAAAAAACGCAGGTTGTTTTGTACACTACGAACGCTACCTAAGGTACAGAAAGTCAAGTGAACAAGACTTTTCCTTCTGTATTTTTCCTATTTATTTAGTCACAAGATATGGAAATCTTCACAAGCTTTACAGATGATACTAGCACAAAAGAAATGGGGGCTGGAAACCCCAGCCTCAGCCAAGAGTGGAACAGTAACCCAGAAATGCCATGGGTACAAACTCTGGGTGTCACTTCATCTCCACAGGAAATCAGATGCAGCTTTTTACGCGATAAAAGAGCAGAAAGGACTGTGGGTGAACAGGGGCAAGGTTTGAAGGGAAATGAATATTCTGCTTGGCAAAGCCGAGTGACTGGTTCACTGTCACATCAGAGCAGAGGCACAGATTTGAGGCAGACACAGCTGATCTTCATCCACATAAATTACGCAGCACCTCTATGCACCAGGCGTAATGTGCCAGAACTATCCACCACAGCTTTCCGCACTGCGTGGCTCTCTACTCCTTGCACCTCCCAGGTGCCATCAGCACAAACAAGCATTGAAAAAAGCCAGACTCTTTGCATGCTAGTTATGGAACAATATGCCCACAGCTCCTGATCTTTGGAGCATAATGATGATCAGCTAAGACATACCCGAGACCTCCCTTAGCTCCAGCAAAATAAATTCAGCTTCTCAGGACCTATATATCCTACATATCTTTCTGGACTCCAGAAGCAACACATGCATCAAAGTAATGCTAAATCCTAAGTGAAGTAATACAATATTCTTGAAAGCTACTTCACATAAAAGAAATAAAAAAGGGTTACACCCATTTTCCTATTATTTTTCCTACAGCTACTCTAAAAAACAATGTAGGATGGATGACCTATCTGCCAGTTACAAAGCTGAGAGTGTCTACCAGCCAAAATGTTTCTTTTGGGCTATGTATGGCCTCCACCTCTAAAACTGTGGTGCACACACTCTTATTCTCCAAACTGTAGATCTGAGCATACAATGTAATACTTTGATCTGACCAGACAATACCTAATTTAATATCAGACAGAAAAAATGAGATTAAATTTAAAACTTAAGCTATGCTAGTCCAGTGAACAGAAGTCATTCAATAAACCAGCTGACAGATCTTCAGGGCACTGAAGCAGTTTAACCTAACCACTGTAACAGAAAGGGAGATCAGAAATATTCAAGATGACAAAGAGAGACCAATTTTCTTTCTCCAAGAAGAGAAACACTGACAAAGTACCATCTTTTAATCTAGTCAAGCTGAAGTATGTTAGGTTCAGATGTTAAAATTTAAAGGTGAAGATAAAGCTAAGGGGAAGGTCAGTAATTTTTAAAGAGTTTTCCAGTCAACCTCTTAACACTTTTATCTTAGAGGCTTACACTATGAAGGAAAAAAAAAATCACCTTATTCTATTTCTATAATATATAACTCTCTATATATTCTATTGAACAAGAGTAAGTTCAGACTGATACATTTATCTATCACAAACGGTTCTGCATTTCAAGCCAAAAATATGTTACAAAAAACCCCAGATAGTACTCAATGGCTAAGTAAAAGTCACAAGAAAATATTCACTCACATGAGTGATGGTAGCACTTTTTGTCCTTTATCTACAAGTAAGGAAAAAAACCATACAGCAAATACTAGCTCCTTTCCCTCCCACGAGCACATGGCTATAAGGAGGAGTTCTTATCAGATAATGATTACTTTAAATGTGGAATTAACATCTGGCTTAAAACTCAGTAACTCAAATGAGTACACGCTAAGGTTACCGCATGAGATATTACGAGAGGAAAAGAGGAATGAAGAGCGGTCTATTTATAACAATGTTTTCAGTATAACAATTTATGACCAGAGCAGATTACCTTCCCTTTGACACACGACATGACCTTCCATTCCCCAGGGTAGCAGAAAAGGTTTCCAATCTCAGAACAAATTACCCACAGAAGTTGCAGAAGCACCAGGTCCCCAGCTAATGGTAGCAATAACTCGCACTCATAGAGAATTTCTCCTTCAAGGATTCCAACAAACTGTTGGGAAATAAAACCCCACAATCAAGCCTCAAAATCCATATAGGTTAGTAAGTGCTGTCACTAGTTCACAGAACGAGGAGTTCTGTGTAAGTATAGCATACTTATTTGCCCAACATTGCATTGCTGTAGCTGGTAGGACTATGCTCATCCTATGTTCCCATTGTTCTTGGGGGTGATTGCAAGGTTGCCATCAGCAGTCTGATAAATATTCATCTTCACATTCAAGATCTGCAAATAATAGGCAGAACTTTTTGGTATAAATTACAAACTGAAAATAATAAATTAACAAATTTAGTAAAAAATGTGCTTAATAGTTCTGGAAATCAGGAAACCTATTTAGAGGTCTACATGAAATAAATTTCTTATTATTTTGTAAACAAAACATTTGAACATTTATTTTCGTATATTATATTAGGCAGGTCAGGAAAAAAGCATTATGAGTGAGACATCTAATTTACTTTGGACAGTGATAAAACTACTTAAAACAATCAATAAATGTTCCTCCCTTCAAAACTAGTTTACATACAAAGATCATTAATTTGAAAACCTATTTGCTAATGTATTGGACCAGAAAGATACTGTGATATTTTAGATGAGTCAAAGGTGTTTTCTGGAACTTAGTAGCAGGTTCGTTCACAGGATACAATAAATTTTTCTCATAGGCACTTAATGTCACAGAACTAGGTTCAATTACATAAGCTTCAATACCATAATGGATTAGCAATCATTGCCAATATATTAGAACTGATTATAGTTTCAGGGAAAGATTTCAATATTTTTTTTTTTAAACACATACTTCCTCTGGTAGCTAAAATAAGGCAATCTTAGTTTTATACTAGCTAATGATTTAGAAACAGCTCTTTAATGGTTCCAGACCAGGATATGCCAGACAAGCAGACTCAGAATTCTGACTGTCAAGACCTGGCAATGAAGTTTACGGAGAATCTGACTGTTGTCATATTCAGAACCCCACAAGACATTTTGAATCTCATACTGATTTGATGCAAAATGTTAAAGGAGCTGTATTTAGTTAAATACTAGCTTCTTGCAAAGTATATTAAAAAATACAGTTAATTATGTCAACTTATAAATCAGCATTTTCTAACTTTAAACTTAAACATCTTTTCATCTAAGTGCTATCAAGTTCAAGAAAAAAAAAAAGGCACTGCAATTCAATGGAGATTAATTTGTAATAAGACTAACACACCTATCATACTTCCTCTAGCTTCCAAAACATCTTCACAGCTTGCTTTAGCAGAGATTTTTGAAAAAGGATTACTGGGATGGAGCAGAAGTGAATTCCTGACCTCTTGATACCAATACATTCATACATGCATACACACACATAGTATTTACTTTGTGCATAGGCTTCTTTCCTTTAGAAGACTTAAATGTGATTTAACCAACTGCTATTTATTTAAAAAGTTAGAAAAATATATCTAAGCAGCAGCTTTCCCCAAGATTTTGTAACAAACATGACGCTGAAGAAAAGTCTAGTCCTAAGTATTATGAGCCTCTGAATACCAGCCAAGCCTGGAATTTAGCCATTCATGGCACAGGACCTTCAAATTTTCCTGAAGAAAAATTAAAGATTTTCTTTCACACACATTCTGTTAAGGAAGACAGCATCTGAACACAACTGAATTCTTTCATTATTATCATATTAAATGTTCAGTTGTGTGTTGCATCCTGAGAAAAATGTTAGAATTTTATACAGAGATCAGGTGAAAAGGAATAGAACAGAACAGAATAAAAAGTAGAAAAAAATGTCAGGGAAAAAGGCCATTTTCCATAATGCCACAGTAGCCAGAGTATTGTCTGAATGATTTGTACCATCTTCATTTTTGAGAAAGAACTATAATATCAGGAAGAATCCCAAAAATATTCCCCACTGAGGACATCATCTGTACCAAGTTCTGTGCAGTCATGGAACAGCTGGTCTAAGAATTCACACATGTAAAAAAACAATCAAGAAAGTTTTCTTTTCATGCTTATTTTCCTTTGACAAGCAGACAACCATGTACAATCTAGAACAGTACTTTCTTGGTCAGCAAACCCAAAAAAACATGGGAAGAGCTTTATCAAAAGGGTGGTTCAGGCAGCATCCTTGCTATTTATTGATGCAGCAAGTGGTTCTACACAGAACAGTGCTCTAAACAGTGGTTCTGATCCACTGCAGTTAATATTTTTTTTCAGAATTACTTTGATTTTTTTAAAAATCCAGAATGCTGATCTGCTAAAGAATACTTGAAATAATGGCCTGTGTCTACTGTGTCTTGAATAAATCTTGACGTTACGAGGTCACCATTTTTTCATCATGGGCAGCCTGCAGATGGATACAATGAGGAATTAAATGTTAAAGCCACATGCAAGAGTAAGGAAAGGAGGTGAGCCAGGACAGCATTTCAATACTTAAAAACTATTACTACATTACAAACTGTTTTTCATTTACTAGAAATCATATGCATATGTCTATTGGCATGAATCACTGCCAGAGGCAGTAATTTTTCTATTACTCTCATTAGTTCTTAAACAAATTCTACTGGTAATTAAATCTTAGGCAAAAAGAAAAATGTCCTTGTCCTATTGTGCTATATAAAGAAGGCAAATAATGTCTTGGATAACAATCACATCAGATTTACTCAATTTGGGTGCCTTTACTAAAATAACAAAGTCCATTAATCAGTCTTTTGAGAAAGCCACCACTCATTTGTCTTCCAACTATAAAATTTCAAATTTTCCAGAACTCTATATGCCATGTATGTGCTCCAAACTCTCCCTCCAAGTTATTACTATTCAAAAACCTCCTCTGCCAAAAAAAAGGAAGTCAAGAAAATGACATCAAAACCAATGCATAGATATCCTGTATTGTTTAGGAAAAGCATAATTTTACAAGGGTAAAGTGAATGTATTTGGGAAATTACAATCACCATTGTACCTTTAAATCCAAGAAAGCAAGTCTTAATGAAGATGATCAACAGAACTCTGATGGAACGTTTTTCCGTTGGGAAATGTTACTATCAAAAAATCAAAACATTTGGCAAAATTGTTTCCATTTGGTTTAAAATTTCTTTTCAGAGAAATATGTTCTGAAGGTATCTAATGGTTATGTTTTGACATTTTTGGAACAGAATGCTTTAGTTGTCTTTCCAAAATATTTTCTATATAGAATACTGAAGCCAAATGGAAATACTTCAATACTGTCAGACCCAAAGTCTGACGATCCAAAATCATGTTCTTATGCCTCTAGATTTTCCCCCCAAATGCATGCATTTCCATGTTTTACTATAATTCAGAGTGTAATCATCTCAGTCCTTTTCACAGTTCCCATCCTAGCCAGCGGATTGAGCACCATCTAGAGCTCTTAAAATACAGACATCTCTATTCAAGCGTACATGACTGTCATAGAATAAGGCAATATACATTAAAGACCCTAAAATAACATAACAGCAAAATACCTGCATGGAATGAAGTCACTGAAGTAATGCCCAAATTTAACTTCTCAAAGAAAGAGACATTAAATAAGGCCAACTGCAAATCTATGTGAATGCTCTACAAAACTGGTCTGTGAACATGCAGTGCCCGTTTGCCCATGATTTTGGGTCATGCAGCTGCCAGGCCAAAACAAGCACCTGCAACAGCACAGGATGGAAACCACCCTGCACCCCAGGCTCAGGAATGCCACAGCTGCTTGCAGCCCTGATTTTTCTGTACTTTTCAAGTAGATTACAGAGATAGCCATGTACTCGTCATGTGGGAAACTAACTAAAAAACTCCTGAAGTTTATTATCACTCAGAACACAGCCAGCAATTACATAGAGAGAAGGAAAAATAAGTATTCCACTTTCCTTGCACAGCCAAGGAAAAACACGGGTACAGTAAAGCTGCAGCTCAGTCACCTTACTCCTACAAAGAAGTCAGACACCTCTCCCGGACGTAACTGGCAATTTTATTTTTTCCTGCATTTCTTATCTCAGCTACAAACTACCACTTCAAACAGAACACAGTACTTTCTATAACGTGGCACATCTCTGTTTTCTCATTATTATTTTGGATTTTTTTTTTTTTTTTTTAAAAAAGATGACCATTTAGTCTTTTTTTCCCTCGCTAACACAGAGAAATGATACCAAGAGCTGACAATCTGCTGGCAGATCTTGTCAATCACAAACTTTATTAGGAGAATGAGCGAGAAAAAGGCTTATTCAGCTTGGATAACTGTCACATGGAAAATTTTGATTTGGTTGTTAAACTACCCGAGTGATAAAAGTGCAGAAAGAACCTGTGACCAGATTGTATACCAGGAACTAAAAGCAAAGGAAGATTTTTCAATTAAAGTGGCCAAATAAGGTATGTTGGGATGAAGAGAAAGAAACCCATTTTTGAAAAAGCATTGTTTTTTCAGTGTTTGTGTTTTTTGCATTCTTGTTTGTTTGTTTGTTTTTTTAATTTTATTTGGTGTGAATTATGTTGTCAAAAGAGTTGTTAGCAGAATCTTAAAAGCTTTATGCCTCCTTGAAGAACAGATCGTTATGCAAGTACAAGTCAACTCAGCCTACACTTGTGCAAAATTCCAGCCGCTCTCGTGAATGCTCTGAACTGTCACCCCCGCGTATCTGACTTCCCACAGTCTGCTCCTTGCCTGGTTCGAGGAACCATTGAGACAGGGGCCATGCAGAAGTGGACAGCCTGAATTGCTATGGCAGTAACAACTTACTCCTGGACATCCTCTTTCCAATTGTTACAGCAGTAGGAGAAGGCACCTTCTGAGCAGCTCCCCTCTGTTGCATGGGCTCATTTGGCACGGCCAGAAGAAGCCTTTGCTGAAATCAAAGAACATATACCTCTCAGCCCATGAGGGAAAAGTCCCTGCAGCCTGCCAAGTCGACCTACTTGATGAGCTCTTAGCAGCCCTCTTTCCCAAAGGAATGGACTATAGGCTAGACTGACATGTGAAGCAATGTGAGAAAAGCTAGTCTATTAAATGGATAACATAAAATTTCATCTAAGGACAATGATTTTACCTCATATAACCACTCACACAAGTTTCTACATCAGACACGCTGCAAGAAGACCCACAAAGGTCCTACATCTTGAATTAAGTTGTAACATGTAAGAAAGCTTCCAGGTCCTATATGTAAGAATGGAATCGAGGAACAACCACAATATACTGATTGTGCATTCATGCTCCACCAAAAGTCCATTTCATTCCAAGTGACACAAGGTATTGAGAGGCTACATGCAGCATTTGTGCCCAGCTGCCAAGGAGGAAGAAGAAAAGGTTGCATTCATTCTCAAACAACTAGTAACAACTCTCAAACAACTCTGACACTACAACTGGCAATAAAATGAGCTTGTAAGAAAAAACATAAACACCTGGAAGATAGATAAAAACAAAGAAGGCAGAAAGCTGAAGTAGGATTTAATACAGACATGAAATGATTTTTCATGTTGCTTCTTAAAAGATAAAGAATTGGAATTCCATCTGGGAAATGAGAAGATGAACACTTTTTTTTTTTTTTAAATATCCTATGTTAACTTTATGTTCAAAGAATATCCTATAGCAGTTTCACATCTTTCTCCAGAACATAGTATCTACGAATCTTGCCATTAAATATAGAGAAAAATGAAAACAACAAAGTGTATGCCAACACACTGCTATGTCCCAGTTCCTCACCTTAGCCTAAAAAGTTGATCAGCACACTCACTATTTGAGCAAGACTTTAATTTGGGTAGCAGTCAGCAATAAGTCTCAAAATGGAAAAGACAGACATTAGTGGAACAGCAACAGAAACAATAAGAAATGGTGCATTGCTAAAACAGACTCCTTGTCCAAATGTTCAAGGATGACTCTTTGTTTATTTTTGTGTTTAGTCAGGAGTTATGATCAATCTTTACATCACCGCAGCTGGCATCCAACACCGCTCCTTTTTCCATCTTCCTATTTGCAAAAAGCAGACTAAACCTTGCATGCACAACAGTGATCATCAGCTGAAATATTTTCTTAAACACAGATCAGCTTATTTTTTATATGTATCAGTAAGAGTTACCACCTCTACACATACAGAATACCTGGTCATCCACACCAAATTTAATGACACTAACTACGAACAAGAAACTTTTTTTTCCAGACCCATCTGGACTTATGGGAGTAGCAACTCATTGCCATGAAGAAAAAAAAATAAGTAAGCATTTTATTTTAGTTTAGATTATCATTGTTTACTCTGATTTCATGCATACAGAAGCCCTCAAACTGTAGAAACACAAGTTCTAATATTAAAACTTTGTCTCACCAAACTTTTACATTAAATTCAGATAATAAGCTTAGAGCAAAAACGTAGGAATCACGAACTTTTTTTTTCAGAAGAACAGCTTTAATGCCAAAAGACTAAACATACCTTAAGAACACACTCTGCCCTGTATAGCGGAATCCCTGAATTTTTACTTCCTAAACTTCCCCTCAAAACAAAAAAGCCACATTTATCATAAGCACCTTGAGATTTTTAAAATGAAGATTTTCTACATACTGATAAAGTCTTTCAGAGAAAGACTAAATCAAAATCTGTATGAAGGTTAGCAAAGGCAAGTGCAAGGTCCTGCACCTGGGAGGACATAAATGAAGAGCCCAGCGCAGGCTAGGATCTGCGTGGCAGGGGAGCAGCCTTGCCAAAAGAGACCAGGGGGTCCTGGTGGACAACAAGCTGAACATGAGTCAGCAGCGTGCCACCGCAGCAATGAAGGCAAATCGGACCCTGGGCTGCATCTGCAGGGGCCTTACTAGCAGAGGCAGAGATGCGATCATCCCACTCTGCTCAGCGCTTGTCAGGCTGCAGCTGGAGTACTGTGACCACTTCTGGTCCCCACAATTCAAGAAAGATGCAGACAGGCTGGAGAGGTCCCAAGGAGGGCCACAAAGATGATCAAAGGGCTGGAGAACCTGCCCTGTGAAGAAAGGCTGAAGGAGTTAAGTCTCTTGCACCTGGAGAAGAGGAGGCTCAGGGGGATCTCATCACAGCTTTCCAGTACTTAAAAGGTAGCTACAAAGACGATGGAGGCGCTCTCTTCACAAGGAGCCACAGAGAGAGGACCAGAGGCAATGGGTACAAGTTGCACTGGGAGGGGTTTCATCTGGACACAAGAAAAATTTTTTACAGTGAGAGCAATTAATCACTGGAACAACCTCCCCAGGGATGCGGTGGAGTCCCCAGCACTGAAGGTTTTCAAGACATGACTGGACAGGGTGCTGGATAGTCTCACATAGGCTCCCTTTCCCATGAAAGGTTGGATCAGATGATCTTTGGAGGTCCCTTCCAACCTGGGTTGTTCTATAGTTCCATGTTCTATGACTGCCTAAAATCAGATCAACAACTATGTTCAAAGAAGGAAAAGCAATTTGCACTGAGAAAACAGTATAACTTATTTTGCTCAGTTTTATTCTTAGGTTAGCAGAGATTTGCAAAAATCAGATTTACTAGTTTTAAAATATTGAAGGACATGTCTCAGATGAAACTACATGCACTCAATTAACTTGCTTCCAATGCAAAACCTGTTTTGACAAATTTCCTTCCCTGATTCTTCTATGTTCTGGGTAGTTTTATTAATTAATCAAATAATATTGCATATTCTAATAGAAAAATAAAATTCCATTAAAATGAGATTTACATAGACAAGAAAAAAATGTATCTATAAATAAAAACACAACATCCACCGGTTAACAGAGAACATAATGGATAACTGAAATAAATATAAAATAAATCAAGAAATACCTTAGAAAAACATAAATTATTTGCAGAAAAATTCCAACAGAGAGACTTAAAGCTTCTGACATTACTCACAACTACAAGAAATTAAAGAATTCAAAAGGAGACCAGCTGGAAGCATGTCACATGATGTTTCCCAGAACTTATGAGCCAGTGTTAGTACCTTTATAGGCCAAGGAAGGCTGGGGACCTGAAAAATCATTGTAATGGTGGTTAGCTAGAATCTCTGGAGCTTATCCAAGCCAACTCCCACTTGAAGTAGGCCCACCCACAACAAGGTCAGGTCAGCCATGGTGCTGCTCAGTTAAACCTGTCATGAAAACCTTCAAAAATGGAGATGTCAAAATCTCTTGGGGGGTACCTGCTCCAGTCCCATGCTACCATTCTAGAGAAAACCCTCTTCCACTAGATTCCTATGCGTTTTGACCACTGAGCTTCTGTCATGTTAAACAAACAAGAAACTTTAAAGTTCAGATTGTCCTCATTTGCAATCAGATGTGTTTTAATAGCCCTCACAAGTTTATAAATTCTTTTGTTTTCTCTACCAAAAAAGACATACAACATAAAGCCATTCTTTTAATCACAAATTAAATTCTATTTAGAAATTATTCCTCAAATCAATTTAGTTGAGACTGTAATCCGACACGTTATAAACTGTCAGAGGATCTACTTTTGTCAACCAAGCAGAAGAAAACAGTACACTCATTAGGAACCACCATTTTGACTCAAAACATATTCCCTCTGTGTGTATTGATTTTCCTCCAGCACAAATCACTCTTCCTTCCTCAGACCGTCTGCATGGGTAATAGGGCAGAAGGACAGACATGAAATTACTTACAGTCTACTAAATTCTCCTTCCCTGCTGTTAAAACCTGGCGTACACATCTGGGCCTCCAAACACTCCACAACATTTACTGCAGGACTCTGGGGATGCTCCTGTATGTTGTTATTCTGAAGGCTGTCAGTGGTGACTCAGTTATTTTAAGACATGAACGTTATTCTTCACACTTAGGGCACTAAAAGTTCTTTTGGGTGGTAGAAGAAAATGTGGTATTACCAGATGACACACAGACTATATTTACTAGGAAAGTGACAAAACAAAAATATTGAACTTTCCATCACAATCTATATGTACACAGTTAAGAGAAAAAAACACAGCAATCAAATACGGAGACAGTAAACAGCTGATCATACTCCAACTGTACACCTACAAATACGCACTGTTCGCAATAATAAAATATTCTGAAATTCTCTAACTGAAATCATGAATTGATAAGATTAATCTTTAATACTTTCTACTTTGCTACAAAGTTGGTTCTTTACAAAGTCATTAGGTTTACTCCAGGGTATTACCATATCACATTACAGCAGCCCCAAGGATATGGCAGGACTGCTTATCTTGGCACGGAAGAAGCCAGCAGGGTGTCCCTTTTAGCTATGGGTGCAGCATAAACACCAAGGCAGAATTGTTGTTGTGGTCCCAGCAGATCCCTACACGTAATAGCTGCTGACCATATCTTGCTAGAAACTGCTATTGCTTTTAATGCTCACAAACATGCATAGACCACAAGATTTTATACAGTTGCCGATTTTGTAGTATCTAAGGACAGGCCCATCAAAAGCTGAGATCTTTCCTTTAAGGAAAGGGAAAACTTGCACCGTGATATGCTGTAAAAAAATCAGATATCCAAGGTAAATATGTATCTTTTGACTTCTATCCTTTAAAATTTGCTAGTATAAAAACACTAAATGAAACATAATGAAAAGTTTTACATTGTGTTAAGCAGAAAACTCATTGGTGCACCTATTGTTGTGGGATAGTTAGCCTTGCCTTTGAGCTGCATGCCAAAATTTCCACATAGCCAAGACCCCATGGTACATACTTCATTTTGGGAGGACCTGGGGCTGGGCTCTGGGTATGGTTTATAGAGAAGAGATGACAACAATTTCCCAAGTCCCCTGTGCTCCATCAGCAAGGGACTGGGCAGGTGGGGGAGGAGAGCGTCCACATGTGGTCTGTGAAGCTGGTGCCACCAATCACTGGTGCAACCACCGTGAGGTGGTGCTGGCTTGCTTCCTCCCACTGCTGTGGACTCAGCTTCCTCAGCGATCACCTGCCAGAACAGACCCATTGCTGAAAACATGCTGTCACCCAAATGGGAGCTGCATTCAACTGTTCACCAACTGCACATCTCAAGGACCTCAAGCTATCCTCATTACGTACAATCCTCTGTTAGCTAGAATAACGGCAAGCTGGGATACTCAGGACAGCAAAGAACAGGGGAAGCCTTGATAGAAGGGGAACTAAAGGAGGAGGAGGGGAACATGATGCACACACACACTGCTGCGCCGAGTTAGCCCTGAAGGTTTACGAGCTCCAGTTCAGTTTCAGCCCCACAGCCGCTCTTCTCAGGGCACTCCCTCACACATGAGGTTTGGGGAATACTTATGCGTTGAAGAGTGCAGAGATCACCATGGTTATGCAAGTTCAAAGGCTTCTGTTCCCAATTCTTGCCAGGCTGGAGATGATTCACAGCAAAGGTAGCTCACATGTCTCTGCCTACGGTCCAACGGAGCGCTAAAGCGAATAAGCTACCAGTGGGTAATAAAACTTTGCCAGCGCTGGTGGAGAGCACCCCCTGTGCAGCAGATATCTAACGGAGACCAGGCCCATGCCTGCAGCACACAGGCAGGCATACTCTTTGCCAAAAAAGGGTGCCTGTCTTTCACCAACAGCCAGAGAAGGCAGCCAGCCACGCAGGGTGGCATCCCGTGCGGCGGGACGAGCGAACCCTGCTCCCTCAGCGCACACAGCGCCCTGAGCTTGGGCGCAGAACGTGGTGCCAGGGTTCTGCAGGGAAGCCAGCCTCCTCCAGTACAACCAGGGCTGCAACCTGGCCCCGGCTCTCCCTCGCCAGGAGAAGGGGCAGCATCCAGACCAGGCACGAGCTTTTTTGCGGCTGGGACAATCTCTGTCCCGTCCCTCCTGCAACAGGGACGGCCCATAACCCGGTGCTTTTGAGGCAGCCCGCGGCCAGGCACAGGGAGGAGCACAGGGAACGGGGGCTGACCCCCTCTGCGCCCCGGGTCGGGCCCCGGCCCAGACAGGCCGCGGCGGCCGGG
>VZTL01053326.1:0-26861 GCA_013400535.1 Scopus umbretta | reverse complement strand
CCGGGCCGGGCCGGGCCTCCCCTCCGGCAGCTCCGCCGCCCCTTCCCCGCGGGAGCTCCCCGCGGCTGTGAACGGCCCGAGCGCTGGCAGGGCGGGAGGATAGGCCCGGGCGATAAGGAAAGCAAAACCAGAGCTGAAGTAAATCGGCTGCGCGCAGTTATTTTGTTGGTGCGCTGCGCGGGGAGGCGGGTGCTGGCAAGGTGGGATTGGTGTCGGGCCTGGGAACGAGCAACAGGTGATGGGAGTTCGGCCATCGCATTGAAATCGCTGTGTAAGTTTGCCGTGGACGTTCGCCTGTGCTAGTGTACTAGGGCCCGGTGCGCTGCAGGGATGTGTGGGTTGTTCTTCTCAGTGGCCTGTTTTAAGTTGAAATCAGTTGTTTAAAATAACCTGCCTAGTTGTAGTTGAGGTGCTGTTTGTGTTAAGCGGTGAGAGTCTCTGAAGGGGATTAGCAAGGATTTCCTGTCCCTGTGCTTTTATTTTCAATGCAAAATTTCTGTTTACTTACTGCTTCGCTTGCTTTTTCCACAGCACTGAGAAATGACCGTATGGGTTTTATCAGTGCCCTCCTCTAAGGTTCCCCATTTGTGCAGGTTTTCAGAAAGCTAGTAACTGCATTCGCCTTTGGGTGAGCTTAACATGCGGGCCTCCATGTGTTGAAACTGGCCTTAAAAAGGGGCAGTTCCAAGGCAGGAATCAGCATATGAAGTGCCTAAGCATTGTACGTTCCACAGGATAACAAGTTATCTGAACCATTTGAAGAGTAGGTTACTGCCTGTTTATTTGGTAAATACTGGTCTTTATTCTTCTCTGCTGTGAGGCTGAGGCTGTTTTTCTACTTAAGCACTTCTTTTACGGTTTATATCAGAGGCATCCTGATCTTTTTTTCTTTTTTTTTTTTTCTGGAAACAGCACATGCTGTTGAAAGTTTTGCCCCTTCAGGATAAACTTGACATACTTGCAGGTATGATGCCCCAGTTGTATTTAATACTGATGTTTAAATATTATCAATAATATGATTTATTTATAATCACTACAGGGTTCCTACTTTCTCCAAGGTATGTTTTGTATATAGTAGATGTTTATATACATTCTATACCTCTGGCAAAAGTGTTTCAACTGCTGTTACTGATTGAACTCATATTTTATTATAAGTGCACTTTGAGTAGTAGTACTTGTGTCTGTTGTACATCTGATGCATTTTAAAGTTTATTTCATAGAACTGAAATAGTTCTGTGCTTCTGGATGTAAATACTAGTATTTAGCTTTGAGAGTTCAGCAAAGTTAGGTGAAATCATTCTGTAGGTGAGTGTGGTAGTTATTCCATCAAAGTTTACAACAGCCCTCTTTGCTGTTGTGAGCAATAAAGTTTTGATGCTACAGTCGTCAGCTCTAAAAGATGAGAGTAATTGGAAGAAAGCTAAACACATTAATTTTGTTTACAAGAATACTATGGACTTAATATTTTTAAAGTAATTGTAAATGATTTTGAAGTAGCCTCAGGTGCTAATCCTGTTCCTGAATCTCCCTGACAGTTTTTGTGATTTTTTTTTTTTTTAAGATAGCCATGTTTTTCTCTTAAAGAAGCACAGAAAATTCATATGTTTAGAATAAACAAAAAACACATGCAATGTACTATCAAATGCAAAGTAAACACACCAAAGGAAAAAAGACTTTCCTCTTGTCTCACTTCCCTTGCTTAACCTTCGTTACACTCAAGGAGGGAAGAACAATTTTTTGCAGAAATGTGTCATCTTTGTGCAGTTGGATTGGTGCTGTTGACGCAAAAATGAATTGTTTTCTTATGTATGCTATTATTGCATTTTCTTGGAAGCAATGGACTATGGTCTCAGAAGTCCTGTTGTTCCGCAGTAAGTGGGCATTGCCTCTGCTGTGACTGGGGTACACATGCTTCTGCTAGTCTTCTGTGTCCATGCATCACTGCAAGCCTGCAGAGAATCTGAAGGACAGACACAGCCCAAATGACCACTGTTGTGTCCTGTGACAGTGGAGCCTGGGTAGGGGGAAGTAGTAACGATCACTTCATTAATTGCCTCCTCATTCTCTAGGAGGAATCCACACTCGAATTTAATCTAGACACCAAGCCAGGACCAATCAAGACATGCACAGATGAATTTTTTTTTTTTTTTTTTTACACACCCAAACTTCTCTGATTTAAAACTCAGTGCTGTTTTATTGTTAAATTTTATGGGGATGGGGATAAAGATACGTTTTTCTTAATTGCAGTGATACATGTAATCACTGTTGAACGGGGTTGGTGGGGGTTCATTTGTACAGAAGTCTTTGCTTTTGGCATTTGGTCTGAGAAAGGAAGGTGGCCTGTACCATGTCTTTCCGCATGTTTTGGGATAAATAAGCACTTTGAGAATTATATGATAGTATCAGTATCTGGAATAGTTACTAATATTTTAAATATGTAGCTGCTAAAAAAAGGGGGGGAGGGGTGAATTTGGCTGAAATACCTGCAGAGACTGTGAACTGGTGTGAAAGGAAACTGCTGGTATATTCCCCAGTACGTATTGGATGTTTTGCCATACATTGCTGAATTGTTTCTTGTGGTACACTATTTCAGCTTTATGACATGGCACTCAACACTTTAAGAGAGCATGTGCTATCCTGGTATGCTGCTATTTGTGTTCATTATTTTTGTTTGGGGGTCAGAATGATGATTGTCACAACATTATAATTCCTGTTAATTATTGTTTTTCAATTTGTGAAAACTTGCTAACTTTTTCCCTGCTGCTTTGGTGCGCTTTCTCTCTCTTCTTCCCTGCTCTTAGTTCTTGATGGACAGTGTCATGCACAGTGAAATCCTACCCAGTGCAGAGTAGGACCTTTAAAATAAGGACAGTAAATCATGAGAGTTTTGGGATTTCAATCACAAATGTAACAAACTATAATTTAACCGTTCCCTACAGTGAGTAAGATTTCCACAGTGTCAAAAGGAGGCCNAACTAAATCTGAAGCACAGCACTACGCCAGCTATTGGGAAGAAAATTAACTCTATCCCAGCTGAAACCAAGACAGAGGCCTTGAATAACTTTTTTTTTTTTTTTTTAAAGAAATATATTTATTTGGTTGCCCTGTAGAAAAGAACATTTTTATCAGGAGGAGAAACATCGATGTTTCAGATTCAGCTATGGTCATAAATTATTTTTGCATTTTGGAAGAAAAAATTGTGACAAAACTCTTCTCTCAGTCACTTTTTGTGAGGTACCCCATCTCCTTCCGAAATGAATTGCAGAATGTTGTGTATTGTTTAAAGTGAGACTGTAAGGATAGTAGTAATAGGGGAAAAAAAACACCCGAAACCAGTAGTGGGTTTTCTGTCATAATAAAATAGCTGTTTTACCACTGCTCCTAAACCTTTGATGGTTCATGATCTCTCATGCTGCAGGCATCGAACACTGAATTTCGAAAGAAACGCTGCATTTTGTTTTCCTTGTTGGCCTTAGTTTTAATCTTCTAATTTGCTCTGGCCGCGTGCAACACTGGAGGATTTCGTGGGCATCATGTTGCCTGCTAATTGTATCGCATTAAGCAGCTGGACAGTTCAGCAACTGTGGGATAACATTTGGATCAATGACATGCAATGTTGATATATACCATATTGATTTTGAAAGATGTTGATAGTGGACATATGTTGGTAAAGTACTTTGAAATGCTTGAAATAAAAATGCTATAAAAGTCTAGAATTAAAAGGGTAATTTTGTGTTACAGCAATAGGCAAGAGAATAAGTAACAGGGAATGCTTAAGTAGTTCAGTGTGTAATAGTCGCGTCAAATGCGAATGATACTTGTAACCTTAATGCTCATGAAATCCAAGATATTTTTCAAGACAAGAACCTGACAAGAAATGGAACGTATTTTTGCTGTGTGCTTGGTTGTTACACTGAAATCTTACTGAGAAACCTTATTATGAGAAGCGGGAAGGACAGGATTTATTAAGTATTCTCATCCATGACCTCCTTCAGAAATGCCTTCTTTGCTGCGCTTTCCAGTGTTTTACCTAGTTTAGTCTTAAATAACTTCCCTTTCTGTAAGAAAAATATTCTACTTTATATTGTATCTTGCTGTTAAGAAATGTTTTCTGATGCTCAGCCTATCCTCTTCCCTAAGTTCATCCCACTCTTTCATTTATGCCCCTTAGAGTCATGCTGTGTAATTCCTCTCCCTCCTCCATGATTTACACTGTTATCATATTTCTCCATAGCCATCATTCAGCCAGGTTAACTTACTTAGTTATTTTAATTTTTTTTTTCTTCTTTTTTAGTGGATATTGAAATTTCTAGTTTAGGAAGCAAACTTAGCTGTAAACCAAGGACTGATATTTCGTTTAAGAGCAACTGAACATCTCTTTGCAGCCATCCCTCTATCTTTTTTGCTAACTTGTGATTTCCAGTTTGCCAGGTTGGTTGCAAATGGTACTGCCAACCTTTTTTGTTAAAGATCATGATTGCATCTAAGATGTCTTGCTAGAGCGAAGTTTGTTCTTCTCTTTGAGTTTATTTTTGTCATATATGTTTATGTGGATATGTATGAAAGTGTGTGTGAATACATATAGAAGCATGCACACAGTCATGGGTGGTCGTAAAGGTGAAGGTCATGCTGGTCATCCCAGATCCTCCATGCTGCGTTATTGGGGATTTGTGCACAGTTAACACAGTGCTGCGGGGGTTTTTTCTGGTTTCCCATGTTCCAGGTATGGGAAATTAAAGACAACCTGCTGCTTGTGTGCATCCCGATTCTTTTCCTGCTCCCTGCATTGTGGGCATGAGCCCTCTTGTCAGATGATACTACGGGGCTAGCTCTACTCAAGTCAGAGGCTATTGCTTAAGTCCTTCCCTGAAAATCCACTTCAGTAAGCATTTTCTTATAAATACTTCTTGTGTGATTATTTCCTGGAAGTAATTCCTAGAGTGAGGTATCAGTGGGGGTAAAAGTATTGTGTTGCTATAAGGTAGAGTGGAGCTGATGTAAGAAAACAGGTTATCCAAGGTAAAATAAAAGTGGAAAGTTCTTGTATAATATGTTGAAAAGGTGTTATTGGGGAAAGGTGTCACCTCTGAGAATGGGACGTGTGGAAAACACTAATATTTGTATTTGTTTTAGGGAAAGAAAGGTTAAGCAAAACTGTGGTCTACAATGGATGTGTGAAGCAGCAAGGATTAAGTGGATTGTAAGTAGGCTATCTGTTTAGTTTTCTGACTGTGTGACGAGGGGAGGGGGAATATGATTTTCCACTTGTGATGTGTTTTCATTTTATATGATGCTATGCATCCATATGACTTTTTATTCTGGTAGCTCGGACTTTTGGTCCAGAAAAAACCCCCAAAGGTTTAAATATGAAGCTGAAGCAAAGAAATCTAAAGAGGGTATTTCTGGAGTGGAAAGGAAACTATGGAGCAGTGTTTTCTTTTAAATGAGGAAAACAATATACCCATGTTAGCGAATTGTAGTAATGGTAGAGTTTAAGATAAAAATTTTGCATGATCCGTGGCATTTTTGATCTTTCATCTTGTGTCACTATTGGTTTTAAGCCCCAGAGCTCTGGCCAGCATTCATGATAGTGAATTAGGCACATGTTTCTAAATATATCATGCTTCTGCTGCATTTATAAGATAAGATGAATTGTCAGTATTTCCTTACATGCCTTCACACTTCTAGACAGAACTTTATTTTTGTCTGTTTCAGTTTTTTATATTTGTGGTGACTGTGCCAAAATTTGTCTTTCAGCCAGTCCCTGAAGAGAAGAAACAAAGCCCTGACTAAAGCTAACAAGTAAAGGAAGCACAGGTGAGGAAAGATTATCTCTGCTTGTGGGTAAGTAATTACAAATAAATTTAGCTTTCTGAATCCATCTTTGACACCAGCACTGCCAGCCTTTTTAGGTAGTATCAAGTTTTCAGTCCTTTTCTATTTTAATTAATAATAATAATAAAACTTTCTTCATCTTCACCAGCTGTTAAAGACAGGTATGCTAGCCAAGTGTGCTAACTAACTTTACTTTCCGTATAAAATTCATGCGCTTCTTTACTCCTAGTACAAAGGCAAAGAAAATAATGAGACGTGAGTTGTAAAGATAGGTAGATAGTAATAATAGGTAGAAGATGATAATCTTCTGAAGGACAAATTCAGAAGGACAAATTCTATTGTCTTTATATTGGAGCATGCCCATATCTTTGAATATAATCCCTTTGACTTGTGTCCATTTACATAAGCAATAAGTTGCTGTTCAGTGTGAGAACAGGTGGCAGAATTAAGTTTCTCCTTACTTTACAAACCACTTACAATTGATCCAAGCTAGAATCCAGCATAGGATGCTCTGGTGAATGGGGGGTGAGCTCAGTGAGATCTTTGGAGGGGCAGTAGTTACGGCCTTACAAATCCTACCATTAACCTTCCAGTCTGTTATGTTCCTGTCCCTGTAGCAGAATAAGCTAAAGGCAATGTCTGTCCATGTCTCTTCATAAAGTTTTGTGTCTTAGCGCAAACTGGGGATAAGGGTGGATTTAGGTGGGGGCACAGACCTATGAAATAGAGTTGCTAGCTTTTCTATAGGGATAGGTTTAACTTTCTGCAGAAAGGCAGGAAAGAGGAATGGGGGAAGAAATAGTTTGAAGTACCGTTCTGGCAAGATTTATGAGAGTTCATCTGTCTGGAGTCCTGAATTAAGTATCTCCCTGTTCTAGAATTTCTGTGATTAGCTTTTTCAGGTATGCTTTGTAGCCTATGATGAGTTTTGTCCAAGATCAGGTTGTAGTGGGTTTTGGTGTCTTTTATTTTTTTTAGAGGGTGTGGGGTGTGTTTTTTTGTATGTTGGTTTGTTTTGGGTTTCTGTTTGTTTCTTTTTGTTTTTTCTTTCCCTTCTGGCACTCTACATGCTTTATGTCCTTTCATTTATTTTTATGCAAGTAATTTTCATAATTGTTTAACTTTGCCTTTTTTGGAAAAGATTCCTGGTGAAGTGTGTGAGCTGCATCTAAAGCGGAGAAAAACAGATAAACAGAGTAAATTATCAGGGTCTTCACAGAGATTTATTGGTGGTTCTTTTAAAATTTTTTTTGTAGGATTTCAAAATTGGTTTGACTTTCAAGACAGCATTCAAGACCTTCATTGAGTGTGGTGTTATTTTGGGGAGTATTAGCATAATCCTTTCATTGTTTTCTTATTTATTTTGGCTGTAAACATAGCTTTTTTTGCAATATTTGTTTCAACTTTTATTTTATTATACTAATTACTTTCAGGGTGAAAAGTTGCATAGTGCATTACACCAGCTCTTTTCTTGGGAAGATAATGTTCTAAAATGGACAGATACAGTATTGCACATGTAAAATTATCAGATATCAAAGAAGTAATTAAATGTCAGCTCTATATAGGTTTGTGGAACTTAGAAAAGCTACTTGCTTTTTATGTTGGCACACTAGCTTTGTCAAGTTTTATGGAAGAAAGTTGTTCTAAACAGATAGAGACGTTGCTTGATAAGGGTTAGCTTTTTCGTTTTCTGTTTTCCCTTCTGTCCCTCTCCCTTCCTGCACAGATTGTGTTTCTTATTCCCCCACCCTTCCGCTACTAATGTATCTGATTCTGATACTGCCACTTTTTTGCTGTTTTCTTGTGCTAGGTTATATTCTTAATATAACATTCATTCTACAAACAGAAACTCTGCTGGATAGATGGAGACTTGAACTAAGTATGTGGGAACACCATCCTTATTCTGGTTTCTTTTATCAGACTCCCTGTGATGTTTTCTAATTTTTTTTTTTAAATACCATTTAAAAGTTATTTCAGGTTCTACCAAATCCTATTTCCTCACCTGATATTAGGAGTTCATTTGAACCCAGTGTCCTCTGACTGCTCTCATTCCAGACCCTGAGTGACAGTCTGCTAGGCCTGTGTGATCTTTCAGCATGTTGCAAATTGCAATTGTACAAACGGTTTTAAAGAAAAAAATAAGAACAACTGTTATCTTTTAATTTTTGGTTCTCTCAGTACATAATGGATGTGGCATTAACTGAAGATTGTTTTGTCATATGTGACCTTGAGCTATAATAACACCTTATTCGAGCTATAATAACACCTTATTCTTCAATAATAATTAAGATTTGATTCTTTCATGTTATTGTTTTCTTTTTTCCCTCACTTGTATAGTTTCTTCCACCCAGTCAATGTGTGTATCTTGGCTCAAAATGCAAGATGAAGGGATGTTGCCTTTGTTATCTAAACACTGGGTGGAGAAATACTTCTGTGTGCCATTGTCCGAATTGTGTATCCTGAGCTCTGTCTATGTTTTCTTTCACTGAGGTTTGCTCTGGAGGGAAGCGTGACTTTCAAATATCTGGTGCCACAGAAGTGTTCTCTGACATAATTAAAATATATGGCTTTCTAAAGGCCTTTCAGTCAAAGGTTTTCTTTTGGTCTTTGTGCTGTGCTTTATCTGGAGTAAGTGTATCGACATTAGCAAGCCTTATAGGAGATGTTAACTGGTAACATTAAAGATAATAAAACATGAAGTTGCTTGGGAGCCTATTATCTTAGGGTTCTGTGAGCCATGGACCCAAATATATCCTATTTTCTAGCATTAATGACAAAGAAATAAGTTAATGATATTAGTCTTGTTCTTTCTACTATAACACTCTCAAACTTTTTTTATCTTATGGTAGCAGGACTAGATGGAGACACAATTTAAAGCCATATTTTAAGTCATACTTCATTTGCTTTGCTTGCTACAGAATATCTTGGAACTAATTCTTCTTTAACAAGTTATAGGAGATGTCAACACTTCTTGAACACTCTAAAGGTAGTAGTGTTCAGACTTAATCAAATACAGTGTTACAAGGTAGGTGTGCCTGAATACATATGAAGTGTCATTGACTAAATTAGTCCTAGCCATAAATTTTAACAGAACCAGAGCATGGTTGCGTCAGGAAATTAGAACTGGATTAAGCAATCTATTTTTAAAATTTGACTTGTATTTATTTGAACAGGCAGAACTCTAAATTGAGGGACTTTATAATAAAATTGCTCATGAATATTTCTCAGCAGCGTTGTCTATAATTCAGTATCATTTGCAGTTAAAGTATTTTTAAGGAAAAAGACTTCACTTTTTACCCTTAGGCTTTAAACATACTTAATGCATTTCTTTAGCTACAGTTACAGAAAATGTTTCATTATATAAGTAGAATATTTGCAAATTGGGTTTTCTGTCTTTTGGTAACCCATATACATTCATAATTGTAGAATACACAAAGCAAGATTTTTAAGCTTGTTAATGGAGGTTGGCTAGGCAGTTAATTCTTGGGAGTCTTCTTGAGTACAGTTGTTCTAAAAAGAGCAAAGTCAGCCTTTCACCTTGCAGCCAAGCAATGTGTTGGAAGACTGATGAGGCAGCACAGAGGCTTGATAAAGTCATGTGGGATTTTTGAAAAAAAAGGTTTATCCATCCACCTGTGGTAAATTTTAGTGCTGGGATCAAGGAAATAACACCAGAGTAGTTAGAAAATAGGTATGTATATATAGTAAATAAGTTTGCTAAAAAGACCAAGGTAAAGGAAACCAAACTGAAAATGTTTAGCAGTGCAATCTTACTTTATTTTTTTTACCTTCTGAAATATGTATTGCTGCAAGACCAACCGTATTGAGACAGATCCTGTGATTGTGTGAGACTGGCTGACAGAGCTGTCTGTATTGTTTGTAAATCCTGCTGTTAATGTGCATCCGGCATTTTGTGTAGGTTAAACGGGTTGGAATGAACTGTGTCATTTAGAAACTTATGTGATGGGTTGTTTTTTTTCCTTTTACAACATACCAGTCAATACTGCACTTTGTGAAGGCTACCTGCTTTTTCCTATACTTTTTTTTTTTTTTCCTGCTTTATTAGTATTTGCAACCCATGTGATTCAACTTGGGATTGAATGTAAATGATGATATAGAGTTTCTAAATGGATTTTGTTTGATGTAACATACTATATATTTTCAATTCTAGCCTAAGACTTTGGGTTAATAGTTCTTGAGAGATGAGGGTGTCTTCTGCTTCTAAACCCCATTAACAGTAAGGGGACACAACAGCCTAAATCACTAGCACTTAAATGGGAGAATAAAAAAAATCTGGTCATTGATTTCTATTTCACTCAGTCAACAGAAAAGAGCTTCAGTGATAGGGAATCATACCAAAGCAATAAAGGCTTTTGCATTATGTAAAAAAAGTGTCGGAGTAAATGGAATTTACTTCTTAGTACAGCTTATAGGTCCCATTTACATATTTTGGAGCTATGGGCTCTTATTAAGGAGAGTGAGCTGACAGTAGTGTTTTAAAGTAGAAGAAAGTCTCTCAAGTGTTTTTTCAAGACCAATATTAGTTCCTGGGTCAGTTTATAGGAATCAGTTTTTTTCTCATTGTATCTTTAACTGTTATAGTCTATGTTATTATGCAGCTATGTCTGCACTCAGTCAAGAGCTGAGTTTAGAACCATTTCTTACACATCTGGACCCAGTTAAAAAAACCCAACCTGCTAGCATCATTTTTAATTGCATGCCTAAAAGTGGCTCTGCAGAAATCTTCTCTGGCAAAGCAAAGAAGAAAGATAGTAGGAATTTCAGTCATCATTTTCTCACACATCTCTCTTTAGTCTTGGACAGGGGTTGAGTGAGAAGGGGCAAGCAGACTGGGAGACCATTTCACATTCCAATTCTGGATTTCGAGGCTCCGTGAGGCATATTTTTGCACTGCATGGGAATAAAATCCTGCTGCTCGGACTCGCTGGTCACAAGGTTCCCCGTGGTACAGCATAGCTGTCCTGGGCTTCTGAGTAGCTGCAGCAAAGGAGATCTGGGCTGTGGCAATAAAGGCTTTAGTAACACCATTCCCTTTCCATTGTTCTTAATGTGGTTCTCTAACACAAAATAGGAGGTGGCAATAAGAGTAGACATCTTTGGTTATACCTACAAAACTTTTTGAACTTGGATGTGATGGATTTGATCAAAGACAATGCCTTTTCCAACAACAAATGCTTGAAATTTGTGTTAGAGTAGGAAGGATGTAAGGTGGCCAACTAGGCAGCCCTTCATACACAAGTTTTATGGAAACTATGTCTAAACACCAGTTTTGATTTGATTGTGATTTCATTTTGATTTAAGCTTGTATCCCTGTATAGATGGAATGTGAAGTTTTAGGCATAGACACCATTTCCCCTGTCGAAAGCTGACAACTTCCATTTTCATTTAACTGACTGTTGATTCTTGAACAGGAAAGATTATTTTTCATTATTTAATTTCCTATGCAATGCTCATTAGATTTAAGACATTGTTTATATGATGGCTAATAGCAGTGATGCATATATTGGATTCCCAAATGAAGATTTTACAGCAACTTCTGTCCAGATCTGCTTTAAACGAATGAGAGCCTTTAGTGTGATGTGAATGGACATCTCCTGAAACCTTGACTACAAAGAGACAGAACTAAGCATCTGTGCAGCACTGAGATCTGAACTTTGAGGTGCTGAAATCAAGTTCTCATTTTTAATACAAACATTTAGTGAAAAATAGAATATGAAAAAGCATTGTTGACAAGAATTGAATCAAAGGCTATTCAGATAGCTTTCATAAATGTAATGTCCAGTTTACTGAAGTTGTCCAACAGTTGTGACTTTGCATTTCAAATGTAATTAAAAATAAATCGTTATTTGAGCTGAACAGTCGTTCTTTATTTCTTTGACTTTAGGTGACTTCAGATTATCTTTCTGTTAATCTTAGGAAGCCTTTTAAATTTAGTGCTCTATTTCCAGTACATTGGACTGACATTTTCCATGCTCAGATGTGGCAATGTATTGCTGTAGTGATGAACAATGTGGCACATAAATAAATTTATAATGAGGGTAAACCTGTATGTGAAAGAAATAGTTGAAATCTTTTAAAGCTGTCGATGTAACAATAGTCGTGGTCTGTTTTCCTTAAAAACGTGGAGTAGCCTCTAATACAGCTTTATGGAAAAGTTACTTAATTGTATGTAATGTAGTCAACTGTCAAATAATTAGTTTAAAATTCAGATCTGAGGGGAGATACAAAATCTGTAGACTCATATGGAGTCCTCTTCACTTTCACACCGTTGGAGTGCTTTTGATATAGAAGAAAGGATGGAGTAGCAGCTAGCTGGCTGGAACTGATCCACAGCTCATTGAATTAAATGGGAATTTTTTTATTAACTTTGATCATCCTTGGATTGAACCTGCATGCATAGGATTTAATTAGTAGAAAGCTTGGGAAATGCTGCTATGTTGGCTTTTCTAGTGTCTTACCTGCTGAGATAGTAATTACATAAACTAGTATATTTGTAGATCTATGATACGGCAAGTGCAGAAGTATCCACAGTTGGCTTTCCTAGTGCTGGATCTTCATTTAAAAGCTAGACATGTTACTGTTAAATGTCTTTTTCTTTCTTGCCGATTATAACATCGTATCTGGTCATCCTACATTTTAGTTGTTGCTAAGTAGTGCTTGCGCTACTCAAGGAGTTTTTCAGCTTCCCATGCTCTGCCAGATAAAAAAGAAGGAGGGAGCGCAACCAAGATAGTTGATCCAAACTGACCAAAGTGGTATGCTATACCATATGACATCATGCTCAGTATAGAAACTGGGGGGAGTTGGCCAGGGGGCAGCGATTGCTGCTCAGGGATAGGCTGGGTATCGACCATCAAGTGGTGAGCGACTGCATTGTGCATCACTTGTTTTGTATATTATTATATAATCATTTTCCCGTAGTTTTCTGTCCTATTAAACTGTCTTTATCTCAACCCATGAATTTTCCTTCCCCCCCCAATTCTCTCCCCCATCCCACTAGGCAGGGGAGGAGTGAGTGAATGGCTGTGTGGTGCGTAGCTGCCTGCTGGGTTAAACCACAACAGTGAGTTCGAAGGGCAACCAGAGGAAACCTCTCCACATAAAGGCACGTTTGTAGGCAAAGCCATTGCACAGTCATAGTTCAGAATGGCCAATTGTCTCATCTGAGCATTTGAAACCTTTTTACCCTTAAGCAGATTTCTGTCGTGTTAATCCCTGCTGTGTTGTACTTTATTAGGTCAGTTGCCCCAACACCTTAGCTGTGGCAGGTTCATGGAGTTAAGATACTGTTTGGGGCGAGCAAGGAAGGGTGGTGGGAGCTGGCTGTGGGTATTGACACTGAACGCAGGGATTCCACTTAGATGTGGCTTGTGTTTGCTTTGCAAATATTGGCAGACCCTATTGTGAGGCTGAATGATTTACAGTCTAAGAGTTTATGAAAGCATAAATAGGAATAGTAGGTATAAATACCAGCTATTTGGGTGTTAGCTTATAAGCTTGTCAGTTTAGCAGTCATGTAACTAGTCATAAATCCGCCGCTGGGCTTGCTTATACTTTTGATAGTTTCCGCCCAATTTTTAGCACAATAAATAGGGATTCTCTAAGATGTCACTTGCATACCTGTCAATGAAAACTAGACTAAAAAAATGAGGTTTATGTCAGTCAAAAACTATTAAAAGGAGCCTTGAATTTTTTTGCAGAGGCATTTAAGAGTTACTGAAGCAACGTTAAATACGATACCAACAAAATGCTGAGGTTTTAGGTGGTATTTTCCCTGTTTCTTTACAAGAAAAATGTCCATAGCGCCTGCCACATAGCACAAGACATATGGTACTTTTGAGGCAGACATTACCTTCTTAAATAAGCATGACATATGCTCTATGCTGATGTGTGGTTGCGTATCATCTACAATGATGTTGGGTGGCATGTATTACAAGAGTATCTCTGTATGCTTTAGGGGGTGATTCAGACCTTAGAAAATGAATTAAATAGGTAATCTAAGTAGTTATTTTTTTTGTGTCTAGCTCCTGATTGATAAGCTTGTATGCTAATTGTGCATTTGCATTTGAGAAAGGACCTAGGTAAGCAAATGATTTTTCTCACTTGCTTTTGTTTCTGAAAAAATCAGTAACTTCTCTTAGAAGGCGAACTGTATTTTTAAGATACAAATCTGAGAAACAGGAGAACAAAAATGTATACACGGTCTACTTTTTTGGTGTCAAACAGGAATAAAAGCAGAAAAATATTACTTAATGTATTGTGAAGCAAGATACCGTATCTTGCTTGTTATGTATCTTGAAACGGCACAGGTAAATGATCAGGTTACTATTGTACAAGTCGGGAAAACTTCTCTTGTTCTGCCACAAACCTGCTGTTTGACTGCCTCAAGATTTTCAAGAATACAAGGAGAGAATAGTTATCTGGCCTCTACTGATTAGGAACTGGGATTTGGTTTATTGTGTTTGAATATGTGAGTTCAGCAGCTTCTCTGGCTCTGATGTAGCTTATTGTTTCTGTGTAGTCTACTGTTTCAAAACATTACCATAAATGCTGTCATACCTCCCAAAACCTTTGAAAAAGACAACCTTTAAAAAGCAGCGACTCTTGCTCTTCTGCCCAGGATCATCCACAGAGAAATGTGCAGTTTGTGTTGCACAGTCCCTCTGTGAATGTATGGTTTCACTCTACAAAGTCTCTCTAGTGATCCTTGTCCATCTGCAGTGAAATGCAATGGCAGCTTGTTTCACATTTCTGGATGTTAATCTGTTCATACTTAAATGCGTTGCAGCCCAGTGAAAGCAATGAGTATCCTGGATGAATGATATCAAAGAAGTGAAATGGATGTACGTAAGTGTAATCTGCACCCAGAGGGGCAGATTACCTGTGTGTTCTTTAGCAACGACCTTTATCAGTGAGAATAGACTAGAGTTGTATGATTTTTGAGAACCAGAGTGCTACTTTCTCTTAAGCTGTTGCTGGGTGCTATGTTTTGCTGTCACTTTTTGAAGACACTGTTGGGTTGAGTTTAGTATTATTCTTGAAAATTCCAGTTCTTAAGCATAGATTCCTAAGGAAATGATGGTTGCGAGATGGTATTTGTACATCTGCTGTTGTCAGCCCTCCTTTTTCCAGTTATCTTCAGTCAAATTTCACAAAGGCTGTCCAGGTCGCCCAAGATGGCAAGTTATAGGTGGTGTGTGAGAATAAAGTGCTTAATAAAGGAGAAAGACTGTATTAATGCCTCAGCTAAAGCAGAGGTAGAAGGATGAATTTGTCCCTTACCACTGAATCTGCAAACAAGCTTTGCCTCCAGACATAGAGGAAATAAAGTTTTACTGGTTCTGCTGCTTGCAGAAAAAGCTTACTCTAAACTGCTTTCCCTGAGGATAAATTATGTTCCATTGGCTGACACATCTTACAGAAGTGGAAAAGAGAATAGTGCTGTCTGAAATATTTTAAAAGAACTGAGAATGGATGCTTTATGAAAAAGAAGTGCATGTGTTGTCTTTCAGACTACTTGGGAAGAATAGTGTGTCTACAGGAGAAGGCTTGAGACACAAGATGCTATTTTTCCCAGTCTTGGAGATCATTAGCAAATGTTGGAATTTCATGGAAATGATAATCAACTGTAGATGTAAGCTGTTAGATTGCTGCAGAGGAAGAAGGCTGCTTAGACAATAAACCTTACAGTAATGCATCTACTTTTAAGGCTGTCATCGTGTTGCCATCATCTGGAAAAGTACACAATAGCTTGTCATAAACGTATCAACTTTCCTTCTCAAATGAACGTCTCCGTTGTTGATGTATGAGAACTTAAATGAATTATTTTTAAATGAAAGCTGTTCTTATTTTGTAGTTTAAACCCCCTTGCCACAATTAAATTTTGAAATAGAAATATTCTAGATGTTTGGAATATGAATCCAAAACTAAGAAAAATAATTTTACAAACAGAAGTCCAAGAAATAAATTTTTCTTTGACTTCTTTTTAATTCTGGTTGTTTGCTGCACTATAGAAATTACAGTGTATTCTTCCAGCATATTTTGTTTTTTCACAGTGCTGTGTATAAGCAGCTCTGCAGGTTTACAGAGTTGCAAAGTCCATCAGAATATTGTGTTGGTAGCTGGATGCAGAAAGAAAAGTAAGGCATTTGTAGTACATCATGCACTTCAGGTGAGGTAGACAAGGTAGATAGTAAATGGGATTTCTAAGACCGGAGAAGTAGTTGTGTACATGTGAGATTTCTCTTCGTGTGACTTGTCGAGATCCTTGCGCACCTTTGAATCTTACCCAAGTTTTGCATGAATAGTCTCTGCCCGTTCTTCCTCTTTGAAAACATGAGTTAGTTCAGCTATAGGATTGGTTTTGTGTGTTAGCAAGCAAAAGTATTTTGCAGGTCTGTCTGTATGAGGAACTCATGGGGGAGAGCATTACATTCAAATTAGCTATAATTAGGTTGCCCAGAGAGGTTGTAGTAACTCTATCCCTGGAGACATTCAGACCCAACTAGGCAAGCCCCTGAGTGACCTGCATTGAACAGGGTGCTGGACTAGAACAGCTCCAGTGGTCTCTTTGAACCTAAATTATTCTATTAATCTGTAATTCTATGCATTACAGAAGTTTGTATTCACTCCTAAAGGAGGCTGGTCCTGGGGATTGTTATCTTTAGCAGGTGTTAAGTCCTGTCATCCCTAAGGCCAGCTTTGTGACTGTCCATCTCTTGCTGTCATTAGGCTTTGCTTTCCTTGTGGGCAGTTTTGCTCCTCAGGAGACTGTAACAGTCATGAGAAGCTAGAAAGTGCGTCACAAATGATGCATTAATTCTGTGGAGGACCATATTGAGTTTGCATGGCAAGGTTTTGGTAGCAGGGGGACTACAGGGGTGGCTTCTGTGAGAAGCTCCTAGAAGCATCCCCTATGTCTCATAGAGACAGTGCCAGCTGGCTCCAAAACAGACCTGCCACTGGCCAAGGCAGAGCCAGTGATGGTGATAGCGCCTCTGCGGTAACAGATTTAAGAAGGGGGAAAGAAAAAACTGCACAAGAGAAACTACAGCAGGAGAGAGGAGTTGAGAATATGTGAGAGGAACAACTCTGCAGACACCAAGGTCAGTGAAGAAGGAGGGGGAGGAGGTGCTGAAGGNCTGGTGGGCAGCCAGGGTCAACCCCCTGAAAGGACTTATAACTGAGATTTTAAACAAGAGTGTGTGCTCTGTGAGCAACCAGGATGTGCAGGAGAATTCTGGTTGCTGAACCATCAGGCTCTGTGTAGCTGGATCATGTTGTTCCGGAGCTCAAACTTCTTTCTGGAGTGGAATAAGTTAGAATGACTGATCCCAGAGAGAGGGCTCATGTGTCCTGAGAGCAAGGTTCAACAAAACCTCTTTGCCTTATACTGCTCATTTGCTTAGCCGTGCAGTTTTGGAAGGGTGTTTAAAACTCCATTTCTCTGATCTTCCGCTTGTACTAAGAAAGCTGATCCCTTGCGGTATTCATCACCAGTGAGAGGAAGCCACAAGTAACAGCAGTAAATGATCCATTTGGAGGTATCCATTTTTTCCATACCAGGGGAAATTAATGCAATTCCAAAATGTGGTGGAGAAATGCAACTCTTACTGTGTTTTCTGTATCCCTTTCCCATTGCTTCTATTAAAGTTTTTTTAAGCAGTGGCAATATCCGAGTGTATGCTTGAACAATTAGCATAGCGGGCCATCTGATGCCAGTTTGATTGCCTGAGCACAATAGTACATGGAAAAATCCTCTATGCAACTTGAAGTGGTTTGACAAAGGAGGATGTATTTTTTCTAGTCCCCATTCCCCATGTGCATACTTGCAGAAACACACACTCACCTGTCGTTGCAACCAAACAGCCTGCCTTTTGGAGATCATACCTCAAGTGTGCATGGGCATGCCACAATCTGGACTTATGCGACCTTATTCTGTTACTGGAAATATTCAAAGTAATTTTATTTAAAAAAAGAATGCTAGTGATTTCAAATTCAAGTGCTTTCCATTGCTTGAAATATGAGGTGCTATATAAAAAATAAGGCAACAAGCTAGTAGTATTTTTACAGGCTCTCCTTCAAGATGCTCGTCTGCCAAGCATATATTGGTAAAATATTTACATTGTGAAATGGTGTCTTATTATACTTCCATCTTAAAATGTAGTATCACGTAGTACCTAAGATTTGCAGCTGTCAAACTGTACCCGTTCAGAACATCACTGATGATGTTTTATAAAGATCTCATCACCAGATGGGCATACAAAATTCGTAGAAAACCGTGGTGATATTTTCTACTGATGATTGCTAACAGAGCTTCCCTTCCAATGGCCTGGCCAGCACGTTTTGATATTTATAACCTGTGATTTGCATTTGGAACTAGGCTCTCTAGCTTTTACCCTCATAGGAAGCCAGAACAAAGACGGAGCAAAATGTGAAGCATTGTTTCTCTAGAAAGCTGTTTATGGTAATTCTTGAGGGTTCTTTGTTAATCCTGAACTAAAGTCCTAGATACAAATAAACCACACCCTGTGGAATGAATGTGCAGCAGGCGGTGATGACTGCTAAATAATACAAATATTTTTAAAAAGCTGATTCTTGAATATTCAGGGGTAAAAGCTCTGGGCTGATGGTTGCAGCTAAGACAGCTCTCTGTCATTGCTTAGTAGCAACAGGATGCCTTAGAAGTGGCATATACCCCCCGAAAACCTCCCTTTCTTGGCTTCTCTAGATGCTGTAGAAAGAGATATTATTAGGCTCACTTCATACTGTTATTCTCTTTTTGATTGTTGCAAGAAAAAAGAAGCGCTATTTCTTTTCTCAATGAAATGCTGAGTGCTCCAAGATGAGATTAACTCAAGAGATGACTGCAAAACCTTTACTACAATGAGCAACTTTACCCAGATGACTTATTTGCTGAAAATAATTAAGGATGTCTGGGTAGCTGAAAACTTTCATCTACTGTGCACCAGAAGGAGCATCTGGTTTGTTTTGCTCATTTGTTTGCTTTGCTCATAGAAGTTTCCTCATTTTCCAAGCCAGCCAGGAAAACCAGCAGAATTATTTAAACAAAGATCCCTCTAGCACACTATAATAAGGACAAATAATTAGATTCATACCCTTAAAGTGGGTACACAGAACAGCCTAAAAACAAAAGCAACCCCCCCTGATTCAGCTGACACAAGTTGTCTTCTGGTATAGGAGGACAGAGAACAGAGTTCACCTGTCTATAATAGGCTGGTTGCACTTTGCCAGCGCTAGGACTGTTCTCCTAGAAAGAGTCTGATGTTCCTGCGGTAGAGTGGGAGCTGAAAGAACCTGGTGCTGGCATTGGCAAAGATTTCATGCATTTACTTTGTTCTTCCAATGTGGCTAAAATAATTCCATTTCAGATGTCCGCCACCTTAGGAGGAATCTTTTTAAGCATGTAAATATTGTACTTTTAAAGCTATTTTCCACAAAATATCTGTGTTTGTGAGTAGAAATAAGCCAAAATGAGCTTGTTAAAAAAACCCTCAGTGGTACATGACAAAACCGAGCTTCTGTACTTACCGTGTCATCGATTCCCCATTGATTGTTGTGTTTATATGAAAGCAATACTTTTTTCAAACTATTGGCCTGTCAGGCTCTTATTCAGATATTAAATTGGAATGGATCCTTTTGCTGGTTGTACTTCTATAAATGATGGTTTCCAGAAGTATAATTGTTATGGGTGGGCTAGTTACCAAGTTTTTTATTTTCAGGGAGGCTAGCACTGACTTAAGTCTGGTAACCTGGGTGGAAAGGAAAGGGAAGAAAAACCCTGCTTTTGCATTATGATGAGCAGATACCGAATAATTCTGGATACATTCAAGATCTGTTAAACAAAGCTGTAACAATTTATGGTCACTCTGTAGAGTAAAATTTAATTTCTAAGAGAAACCATGAGAGATCAAAACCTGAACCTGCTTCCACTGAGAGAAATTGAAATGTTTCTTGCTAGGAAGGTCTTTGAGCCCAAATTCTAAAATGTTGGAATATTTTCAGGTCTGGGTAGAGTGATTCTTACTAGCTAGCTGTATTTAATCAAATGTGAACGCAAGACTGATGAGAAAAGCAAAATGCAGTGTAAAATTAAGACCCGGAGAATTGAGTCAAGTTTTGTTGCTGTCATGCCTATCTGCTTTTTAAAGAAAATGCTGAAACTTTGTTGTGGGTTTTTTTTGGAGCAGGTTTTTAGCAAAGTGAAATGTTTTTGAAGGTTGAAGTTTAGGAATATATTTGCTTAGGCGATTACAGTTTCTCCCTAAATAAATTGAGTGTTATGCACACTAGAGTCAGGATGCCATGCTCTGGGATGAATTGTGACTCCACAAGACTGTTATAAAAGGATACGGAATGGTCTCAGTAGGCTGTGTAACTCTAGATCAGTGATACCACTTATGGGCGTGCTTTTTTCCTTTTCATAATGAGAACAATTTAATACTTGATAAGATGAGAAAATACGTTGTATCTTTAACTTTTGGTTGCTAGTGTTCTCAGAGGTATGAGGCGAAGCCTTCAGCAGTGGGTACAAAGTCATGTCCAAGGATTTTTAAAAAATATTTGGCTGTGGGCATTAGCTACCTCTGTTCTTTCGTGTAGCATGGGCAAGATCTGTCTGCCACAGCAATGTACCTTACTCATACCGTATTGAAACACAGATGATTTAAAAATAAGATGCAGTATCTAAAGGAGGGAATAGAAGGCATATTTTGCTACTACATTTTTGGATGATTGACATTATAGGAACTTTAAGTTTTATCCTGGTGCATTTTTATAATAAAATTAAAAATTAAGGATGTCTGTTTCATATGCAAGTTTTCAGTGATGTACGCTTTGCTCCACTGTTTCATAAAAATTGTTATTTAAAAAAAAAAACCAAACATGTTTTTATTGGACTAGAAAGGGGATGTCATGTGAATAATGCTATAGTTAAAAACCTGTAACCTGACTTTGAGAGTTTATTTGCTTTGCTGGAAGGCTTTGTTATTTGGATTTAAACAGAGTCTTCTGTTTGGCATTGTATCTGAGAGTTCCCACTCTTAACCCACATTATTTCAAAAAGTGTAGGCCAGTTCATGCATGAACCAAATCATGTTAGCCGTTTTTTATTACTTGACTGTGGTTCATGCTAATGCAGGGAATACAAAACAGTGGAAATAACATGCCTGGCTCCAGTGTGCTTCACTTGGAAGAGCCGGGTTTTGCAACTGGTACTTGGTAAAGGTGCTTGAGACTTTAAGGACCAAGTGTCTCGCTTCAGTCCCAGGAACAGTTGGTCAGACTTTTTGTAGCTTTTGTTGAGATACAAAATTCTGAAGACAACCAAGTCTCAAGGAATTTAAACAGTCAAAATAACTTTAATTTTGAAGAAATGAGTTTCCTGAGTATTGAATGTAACAGAGAAATAAGCTTTCAGTGGTGCATAGCTTTTCTGTGTTGCACCCAGTGCAGTGTCTGTTTGCTTAGTTTTAGTATGGGCATTTTTTAAAACTGCCATTTGGAAGTTTTTAAAAAATCTGTTGTAGTAACTATGAAGGAACTCTGGCCTTGTGCACACAGACACTTACAGAACTGTGGCTTGTGTGGATACATGTTTGCTGACATTTTGTGACTTGTATCTCCTGAAAAGTGCTTTTTGTTGTATTCTCATTTCTCTTCATACATGTTTATATAAGCATATTTTAAGTTTAATTCTGTCACATTTTTGCAATATGAAAGGCAAAATTTAGCGCAAAACATTTATGGACAAGTAGTAGGATAAATTTGTATTTGCAAAGATGGTGGTGAATGTATAAAGGCCTGTCCTGTTCTGGATAACTTTGTCTGAACCCACACAGTTTTATGTGATTGAATTGCTTTTATTGAGGTGGCAGAATTGATGTTAAACAGAACAGTTTTGGGTTTTGTTTTTTTTTTTTCAGTATGTCATCTGTAGAAAACAAATATCCCTCTGAATCAAAAGTCAGCTTGGAAATCTCAATCTTAGCAAGTTTGAATTTCGGCTCCACACTCATGCCTTCATTCGTTGCAAAAACAATGTTTGCAGCCGATAAAGTGTAGTGCCAAAAAAGAGGCATTTTGTTTTCAAACTTATGAAGGCAAACCAACCTGTAAAGTTTAGTTTTCCTTTCCATCCCATTTCTTTTTGTAGCAGTACTTTGAGAGACCTGAGCATTCCTCATTTCACCTTCTGCCAGCTTGACCTCCTTTCTCAATCCACATTTAGAATCAGCAGAAGGATGGTACTCATCACCATTTGGGGAGGCCAGCAGAGGGGGCAAACTGAGCTTTTACCTTGGTTCTTATACTTCTTTTTGAATGGAGGTACTTTCCACTGCTGCTATCTCCAGAGGAGTACGAACTTTTTGAATTTTGAACTGCCTCTCTCATTTAGGGTTTTGCCATCAGTCCATTCAATCGGCCAGAGATACCTTTCTAAAGACATTCAGAAGGCAGTGATAATTACAGAGCTTTTGCTTATTTAAAAGGAAGATGTTGAAGCTTTTTGTTGTTGTGAATTCTTACAGCAACTGACTTGCTGTGTACTTCCTAGGGTCATCTTAAAGCATCATTGTGTTCATGGCAAGTAGTTGTTAAGCCATATCAGACCCAAACAAATATTTTAAACAGGTCTGCTGAAAGCATATGAGTAATGCTGAGGGAATTGTATTCTTTTATATTTTTTCTAGTAAGGGATATTTATTAGAGTGAGCAGATGGGCACTACTCATTTTTGGCATTCATTGGATGAGCCTGATACCTGTCCAGGTGACTCAACAAAAATGGTAACACTGTGGCACTGCTCCCGTTTTATTTTTATTTCTCTCAGACTAGTAACCACCTGTCTTCTCCTCATTTAGAGCCACCTACTAGAATTTTTTGCTTCTGTTTTTTCGGTTGTTCTCTATTCTAAAGTCACCAAGTGATCTCCAGTAGGGGCTGATGCAAAGTCTTTGTATGTTTGCTGAGTATTCGGCTCAAGGATGTTGTCTTCTTGTCTTCTGCTCTGTAGCCAGCTTGCAAGTTTTATTTTTCCCAACCTGTCCTTATGAAGTAATCCATGCAACACTGAATTATGATTGTCCTTAATGCAGTATTCTACCATTTTTCATTATTAATATAGCAGTTCTTTTAGTTTTTTTTTATGTTGAAAGATTAGAAGAATGAAGAGCAATTGAGAATCCAACCTCTGTTGCATTTGTTCTCATCACGAGAGAAGAACAGGAATTTGATTTAAACACAAACTTTATCTATATAAAAATACATTTTAAAAAGTATTTTTTCTCTGAAGAGATGAGGTAGGGAACATGCTTCTAAAGTGGAAACTTTTATAGCAAGTGTGTGAGACTGTCTAGACTGTGTTTAGAGCTAACTGTGTAGGACTAACCCACACCTATCATGAACATGCATCTCTGAAAAGTATGCTAGTAGCTTCTTCTCTCCACTTGCTCACTATTGTTGTTGAAGTCGCCTCACTTGGTTATTTTCATTATCATAAATGTGCTCCATTTTCTTAGCATGTCTTTTGAATATAGGCAGTTTTCCTGCATATTAGTTTAAAATGTATCACCTGGTTGGGTTTGAATGGGATCAACAGGAGGCGTATACCTGATACCAGACGAAACAGCTGCTCTGGCTGAAGGGCCAGGCCACTGTTTCATAGCTTTGTTTTCCTGTGCTTTCCTACTCTTCTTTCCTTCTTCCTTGCAAGCTCATCCTCCTTCCCTCACATTCTCCTTCCCTCACCTTCAAGGGTGAAGCTGCTTTGGTGTGGGTGAGGAGTGGGAAGTCCCCTGTACTGTCCCCTGGAGAGACCCTGGAGGGTGAAGTGGTACATGCAGACCATGACTTCTCTGCTGTCTTTTGTTGAACATGTATTTGGCACAGAGTCAGTCTCTTCCACTTAAGTCCAGCCTTATTCCTTGGTGGATCCTATTGAAATCAGTGGACTTTCTTGTGGAGTGAGGAGCTGTTGTTTGGTGTGTGTAAAACTGCTCTGGTGGGAACCACAGAGATGAACTCATAAGCAATACTTGTAAACAGCTTCTGAGAGAGCTCAGTTTCTATATCCCTTTGGAAAGCCAGTACTAATCTATTTGACCTTGTCCCTAGGTTTCCATTTGTGGTTGCAAATTTTATTCTCTAATATGTTGTTAAAACTGATATAGGCAACACTAGAAGAAAAGTCAGTATAGATTAACATATAGCTTAACTTTAAATGTTTAAGTATGTATTACGTGTGGCCACAGGTATAGGAAAAACTGAGAAATTTGATCATATTGAACTCAGAATTACTTGTTTGTTACTTGCTAGTTATTGAGACTATTGTATCATGTTGCTTTTAAGGTTTGGGAGCACTGATATACCGGATTTTACTGCCTAGTGGCAGTAAGAGTATGCAGTTTGAGTTTCAGTTGCAATTTCTCTTTCTTGAATATGTTTACTAGAAAACAATAGAAATGTTTCTTCTTGCAGACATCTGGGATGTCTCTTCCTCCTTTCCCCTCCAGACATTGTACTGTCAGTGCATCCTTTTACAGCTTTTGCTCCCAGCTGTTTCTCTTGGAACACTGAATATTACCAGATCTTTCTCATTTCTTGGCTTGTATCTTCCCTTTTTTCCCCTTATTATTAGTTGTATGATTCCCCTATGCTGTACTGTATTTTGTTGTATGTAGCTGTTGAAAGAGTTTCTCTTGCCACCACCCATCTATTTACAGAAATGTCTGAGCACCCCATTATCCTCATTACGGTTGCTGCATTATTTTCTCATTACCTATCCTTACATCTATTCTTGCTCTGCTGTTTTAACAAGTAGCCGTTGGCAGTGATACAGAAAGGACAGAGGTAAATGACAGATGATAGATTTAAGGAGGTAAAGAGTGACGTTCTACAGATTAGGTTTTTTGTTTTGTCGGCATGAGGTTTTATAGTTTATTTTTCTGAGTGGTAGTGTAATATCTATTCTGGGATTTATACTAATAATAAATTATTGTAATCAGTTCAATCAGCAATGGCTTGAGACCACTGAGAACTGATGTAATCCACAGTGGTAAAGCCACTGGGTAAATGAGAGTGAAATTTATAGATATTTACATATATTTACATTTTTACAGAGTTCTTACTGTGTTCTTGCAACTTTTCTGCATGCCAGTTTGCCTCTGGTGAATGATGTATTTTATCCATGACTTTGAACTCTTAGTAACTGTTTTTTTTCTCTGCACAATTACGCTGTTTGATGACTTTGCATTTCTGTAATACTGAGCTTTAAACTACAGTGAACAGACTGAAGTGATGATAGCAGTAGTTTGTCATTTGTGATGGAGAACCATGTCAACATAGTTGAATTTAGTTTGACCTCAATGATTTTTTTTTTTCCCCACCCTCTAAATTTCAGTACAAAAACATGATCTTGATGTTTTCAGGAGGGATTTCAATATGAAATGGAGTCAACCTAAGTATCTGGTTTTTAATGTTGATGATCTGGACCAGTGAGCAGTGATACGTATTCCATCTGTGTCAGTCAGAACTGCTTGAGAGAGAACCTGTATATGTGTTCATCACTGGCATCCGTATTGTTTTTATTTCAGTAGTTCAATTCCCCCATCTCAGGTTCAAGGTATGCTGCTGGTATGGAAAGGTTTGGAGTCACCTTCTGTGGCTTTCCACTAAACTCTGCAAATGAGGCAGCACTCATGCCACAGAATGGATTGATAAAAAACAATTAGATTTTAATGTAAAAGACCCTAAATGAATGTGACAACTGAGGACCATGTATGTTTCTCGTCCTACTTCCTTTCTCACTATTCATTTTCTATTTCAACTTGAACCTGTAGAGGAACCTGCCTATCAGATATAAAATAAGCCATCTTTTGGAAGAAGATCGGAAGTGTAGACCCCAAAGCAGTGATTGATAACAGGTGTGTCCCTTCCATTTTAAATCACAGTACAAATGGCCTAGTATCTAATGCAAGGCATATATAACAAATTATTTCCCTGAATCCAGGCTGACATATGTAGCTAATAACACTAAGGCATTCCTACATTTGTTTATTTAATAAAGTAGAAATAAAAGTGTTTTAAGGAGTAATAAACACTGTGGTCAAAGTGTAGGTATTAAACAAAATGCTTTGTGAGTGAGCATTTTTAACAGTTTTTGCGGTGAAACTTGCTCGTTTGCCTCATTTGACACAAATGAGCCCTTCAAATGAGGCAAATTTGAAAGAGTGTGTCTGTCATCTCTAAATTTCCCTCGCTGCTGTTGCACATCTTTATGTTTAAAGTGTTTTCCTTTACTGATGATCTTCTACTTGGTGCTTTTTTAAGCAACTGGGCTCAGTCCTACTGTCAGTTAAATCAGTACAGCTACATGAAGCATGTCACCCATAGGTCAGTATTCTGTCTTTTGCTCTCATAAAGGACTGCAATACTGATATTATCATCTACAGAAGAACTGCAGTGTGGTGGTGAAGGGATGGCATGCTAATGTGGGAGATCTTTGAATAAAACTCATGTCTTTTTGGAAAGGAGAGGTGAAAATAATAAAAAAAAATAGATGACTACTAAATATTTTAGAACTTCACCCTGCTTGGAAATTCACCTTAAGGAAGGTCATCCAGAGAGGAGGTAAGTAGAGGGAAATGCACATGAACCATCAGTTCTCTAGGTCCTTAAAATACACATTTTTCTCCTCCCTGTGCTGATTTTTAATATAACATAGCAAAGTTCAGCCATTACAGATGTGAAAGTAGGGAGGAGCATTATATTATCTAGATTGATAGTGTGAGTGGGACAGTCCGAGGGATTTCATCTATTCTTTCCAATAACTTCAGGCTAGGGCAGGGTACATCTTTCAGAGAGATGTTCAGTCTCAGTGTAAATACTTCAGTTAATGGGAATTATATCGCACATGTTCCCAGGAAATTTCAGAGAGGAAGAGGGACTGGATAGCAGCGTTCCTCAGTCAGATAGAGGAAAGCATAA